>CM040933.1:33607301-33824801 GCA_023029165.1 Gobiocypris rarus | reverse complement strand
AAATGTACATTTATACATCTTATTATTTAGACATATAGTAATAGCTACTCAGTGTGTTAATAAATGCTTTATTAACATGTATTCTTACTGTAGTTCATGATTAATTCATGTAGTTATAAAACATTTAGTAGTTGTTTGTTAACTATTTTTGTGAGCTAAAGTGAGGATGGTTTATGCCTCGTAAAGCTTTTACAAAAGAGATTTAAAGCTGTATTTATAAACTGCTTATTAGTGTCTATTAATTCTTAATAAATGATACATTATTTACTAATGCTTCAATAGTGATTCACAGCATCAGCTATTACAGTGTTACCATTTTTATAAAAAAAAATAATAGATCATTATTTTTATGTATTTATATTTTGTATTTATTTATTCTTTCATTTATGTTTATTTATTTATTTGTCCATTTATTTATTCATGCATGTATTTATTTCCAGATTTATTTATTTATTTCTTTATTTTTATTTTTGCAACATGTAAATGAGGGAGGCGGTCCTTGCGTGGCACCAGAGCATCATTGGTTGAGAGTGCACGTAGAGAAGTGGGAACCGTTTGCTACGGGATGTTTATTCATTTAATCATTTATGTCAGTGAGGTCTGTTAGGATACATAATTTGTTTTATTTGCCTATATTCAGGCTTGTTTTATTTTTCTTTAGATGATCGTATTTTTATATAGCTACTAATCAAGTGGCAGAGCTGAACACAAACACACACAAAACTGTTTTGTTTATCTTGAGCAAAAACAGCTGAAGGAGTGTGTGTGTGTGTGTGTGTGTGTGTGTGTGTGTGTGTGTGTGTGTGTGTGTGTGTGTGTGTGTGTGTGTGTGTGTGTGTGTGTGTGTGTGTGTGTGTGTGTGTGTGTGTGCCCGTAAAGTAACCCGAATAGAGATAGAACAGTGTTTGTTTTGGGGGTGGATACGCAAAACTCCATGTTTAAGAAAATATTTGATATAGTGCAGAGCATTCCAGTGTATAAAGTGGACTAGAGCAGCACTGGAGCAGGGGCTGGGGTGTGTATGAGTGCTCACCACTTTTCAGCTCGGATTTTATCCCACGCCACCTTAATCATTAGTCCAGTTATTCCTTCACTCGGTGGGACACAGACTGCATGTACACCCCATACACACACACAGACTGTGATTATCACCATGTTCGGTAATGAATCCCACAGTTTTGTAACACACATCCTGTTCCCTCCCTGCTGTATGCCACTGAAGTTAATCACACACACACACACACTGTTGGTAAGCGTGATGAGGGAAATGGTTAACTGAGGTGTGGAGTTTGGACTGCATCTGAGCCTGGAGTCACATTTATTTTTGTTAGTTTTATGGCTGCAGCTGAACTCTACTGGCTCACTGCCACCCACCTTTATTCCAGATGTTACCAGAGAGAGAGAGAGAGAGAGACGAAGAATGAGAGACACAGGGAGAAAGAAAATATGTGAGTGTATTTGGGTTGAGCGAAAAAGAGAGTAAATACACTGCTGAAGGAAAGAGACACCAGAACTTTTCCAAACTACAGCTCTGTCCTGGGAGGGGAGTTCACAAACACTATTGCTATTGTAACAAACCTCTGACCTATTCAACTTTTAAATTAAGAAAATCAACCCAGATTCATTGGAAAAATGTGCCTTTGGCTAGCCTAGAAATCTACACGTACCCTAGCGGCGGCAAATCTAATTTGGCTTAAGAGCTTGACAAACCAAACTCTGGTCAGGCCAATCACATGACGTATAGAGTCGAGCTTTACATAATGACAGCAGAGTTAAGACAGTCCCGCGTGCTCCTTGAAAACAAAGAAGCTGGCGAACGGCGGTCTTTTGAATCGGCTTTGAAATAGCTTTTTCCGAAGTAAGTCTCAGGTAGCCGCACACTGATAAGCGCCTGCGAGGCGGGAATACCAGCGAAAACAAACTCAGACAAACTTTCTTATAATGCCCCCCTCAGCACTACTGCCCTACGTGCAGAAAACAGGACCTTTTTTCAATTACTTTTGTCTGACGAACGATAAAGTAGGCTAAATAAAAATGTGTACGCTTACTTTGAAAGAGAGACCCGAGTCATATCTAGAGATGTCTCAGAAAGGGCGGACTCTTTTGTCTTTAACCACCTAGAAACACCTAAGATCATGGCAGCGACTTTTGCACAGGCAAGCACCACTCACATTTACATCCGAAGTTGGATAATATTGTGTTTTCCTGCTTGCAAAGCCTTGGTTACATCAGCAGAAATGTTGTTTCGGAAGCATAGAGAGTTATTACATTTTATGTAAGATATAGAACTGTGCACAGTAAGGTCATGAACATTTATTTAGGAATTAAAGGGAAAAAAATAATAATATTTGCTCGGCATTGATGAGGGATACAGTACAGAGGGAAAGTCCTGGGAGAAGTTGACAGACGTGCAGATGGAGAATGATGGATGGGTCTATTTATGGCCAGACAGACTGATGGGCTTATTGCCTTTAGAATAATCATGATCATAATTATCGTTATAAATAATCATCTCTCACTTCAGGAGGTGGCAGGGTAAGAAGGCTCTACTGACTAATCAAAGGCACTTTTAGTTTTGATGGTTGTTCCTGAGGATATACATTTGTGTGTGATGGTGCAAAAAGCTGTGCAGCTGGCCTTTTCAACAACTGGGTAGGAGTCTCTTGATAGTCCTCTAATTTCTAATATTACAGTCAATTTAATTTGGGTCAGAAATGAACCCAAAGCAGGTTGGAACCCAGAATGTGATCCCACCATCCAAGGTTGGGAAGCTTCATCGTTTTATTCTGAAAGGAGGCTGAATTGTTCCTGAAGCTGCAGGTGAAATAATAAAACCCTGACCACAATGTTCTACGAGGGGTTTTCCAGTGATCTAAAGAATGAGTCAGTTGTAGAGGTGCCTTCAACAGGGCAGTTGCAAGCCAATACACGTCAACCCTCCTCATATACTGGGTCCATATTGGCACCCTGGGCAGCTAGTGTATTATCTAAGGATGTTTCTATCAGGATAGGGTCCTGACAGCTTGCGACCCAATATGTTAGTTCTTAGAAGGATCCTTCAGTGTGTAGTGATCACGGCAGCAGTTGTTGGAGGAATTGTTATTACCGGCACTATACAAAGTGGCAAAAGTACGTTTGCACCCTTTAAATGATCTGGAATTCTGCATTGATTACTCAAAAAATGTGGTTTGATCTTAATCTAAGTTACATTTATAGACAAACACATGCTGACTGAATTAATAAAACACATACAGTTCTTGACAACATTTCATTGAAGACATTTACTGTCTAGTGGGTTACCCTGATCTTCACTTTAGAATACTGATCCAAATAACCAGTAATTCCTATAGAAGCATGAAGTAACACTTGAGTCACTACTATCCAAAATATTACAACAACATTGCTTACAATGATTTCAGTAATTAATATAGAGTTATTATGTTTTCACTTTAATTATTATAATTTAAAAAAAAATAATTATTAGTTCCTTCTGGAGGATGTAGTAACACTTGAATTATTACTAGTGGGTTACTATGATCATCACTTTAGAGTTAATAATGCATTATTCACTTTAATTACAAACCTGTAGTAGTTTTGGGGAGATTTGGGAGAAAAACGACATGTCCTCCTACAAATACGCCTATATAGGTCGTTTGTCACTTCCCTGAAATACGACCCATAGGAGCGTTTACTAAAGCTGCACTCCTATTGACGACAGGAACCTTTCATTTTAAAGCATTTTTCCCTTTTATCTGCTAAATATTTCAGGTTTTGCATAGCTCAGTTGGTAAAGCATTGCAATATACAGCAACATGTTATCATGCAATCGTGAGATTGATCCCAGGAGAACATATGTGCTCATAAAGTGTGTATGCACTATAAATCACTGGGTAGGGTTAGGGATGGGGTGGGTGGGTGTAGTTATTAATAAAAAAATATATTTTTACTAAATTGAAATATGACAAATGGTGGTAAAAAGTCCACACATTGCATTAAAATGCACACGCATTTTGATTGGTAACGAGAGTGATATGTCATTTCATTACATTTATGCATTTGGCAGACGCTTTTATCCAAAGCGACTTACAGTGCACTAATTACAGGGACAATCATCCTGAAGCAGCCTTGCTCAAGGACACACTGGTGGTGACCTGGGATCGAACCAACAACCTTCTGCATGTCAATTAGGTGGTTTAACCCACTGGACCACTGGCGTAATAAGGAGCTTGAAAAATTACCTATAGAGTTGTTGTATTTTTGTCTGAGAAAAAAAAATTGTATACTGATTAGCTAATAGTGAACTACGACATTCAACTAAAAACTATTACTTACTCATTTATTAACCAGAGTTTCTTGTTAGTTAATAGTTACTAGAGTGTTAAAACTGCATTACTCACTCGTTTCTGTGTAGTTATTCATTAATGAAGGAACAGTATTCTGAAGTGTTACCCTGCCATCTATAATATACCTTTCATTGAAGACAAAAACACAATCACAAATGGACCCTTTTCTCAATACCAAATACGGCACATTATTTATATAAAATTATATTTGTTGAAAAATAATATTTAAATAAACAATGTTAGCCATTATAATAGTATAATAAGTTCTTACAATATAGGAAATAAACAAGCAAACAGTTTTTAACTTTGCCCTTAGCCAAATCAGTTTGCTCTGGAACATGTTATAGATTATTAAGACCAAAGCTTGCCCGTTTGATATAACCCAAATTAATTATATCTCACATTTAACTACATAAGAGCAGCTGCACATTTCAGAAGTACTGGCTGAGATTAAGCTGTTCTCAGCTGAACGGACATTATATATTTTTATATATCAGTCACATATATGAGATCTAAATATGAGGTGGTATGTTTAAGTTTAAGGGTAAAGTTAAGGACAGGTGTGGTGGTATGAGTAAGTTTAAGGGTAAAGTTAGGGACAGGTGTGGTGGTATGAGTAAGTTTAAGGGTAAAGTTAGGGACAGGTGTGGTGGTATGGGTCAGTTTAAGGGTAGGGTTAGGGACAGGTGTGGTGGTGTGGGTCAGTTTAAGGGTAAAGTTAGGTACAGGTGTGGTGGTATGAGTAAGTTTAAGGGTAAAGTTAGGTACAGGTGTGGTGGTATGAGTAAGTTTAAGGGTAAAGTTAGGGACAGGTGTGGTGGTATGGGTCAGTTTAAGGGTAAAGTTAGGGACAGGTGTGGTGGTGTGGGTAAGTTTAAGGGTAAAGTTAGGGACAGGTGTGGTGGTGTGGGTAAGTTTAAGGGTAAAGTTAGGGACAGGTGTGGTGGTGTGAGTTTAAGGGTAGGGTTAGGGACAGGTGTGGTGGTGTGGGTAAGTTTAAGGGTAAAGTTAGGGACAGGTGTGGTGGTGTGGGTGAGTTTAAGGGTAAAGTTAGGGACAGGTGTGGTGGTGTGGGTAAGTTTAAGGGTAAAGTTAGGGACAGGTGTGGTGGTGTGGGTAAGTTTAAGGGTAAAGTTAGGGACAGGTGTGGTGGTGTGGGTGAGTTTAAGGGTAGGGTTAGGGACAGGTGTGGTGGTGTGGGTAAGTTTAAGGGTAAAGTTAGGGACAGGTGTGGTGGTGTGGGTAAGTTTAAGGGTAAAGTTAGGTACAGGTGTGGTGGTGTGGGTGAGTTTAAGGGTAGGGTTAGGGACAGGTGTGGTGGTGTGGGTGAGTTTAAGGGTAAAGTTAGGGACAGGTGTGCTGGTGTGGGTGAGTTTAAGGGTAAAGTTAGGGACAGGTGTGGTGGTGTGGGTAAGTTTAAGGGTAAAGTTAGGGACAGGTGTGGTGGTGTGGGTAAGTTTAAGGGTAAAGTTAGGGACAGGTGTGGTGGTGTGGGTAAGTTTAAGGGTAGGGTTAGGGACAGGTGTGGTGGTGTGGGTAAGTTTAAGGGTAGGGTTAGGGACAGGTGTGGTGGTGTGGGTCAGTTTAAGGGTAAAGTTAGGGACAGGTGTGGTGGTGTGGGTAAGTTTAAGGGTAAAGTTAGGGACAGGTGTGGTGGGATGGGTCAGTTTAAGGGTAAAAGTTAGGGACAGGTGTGGTGGTGTGGGTAAGTTTAAGGGTAAAGTTAGGGACAGGTGTGGTGGTATGGGTCAGTTTAAGGGTAGGGTTAGGGACAGGTGTGGTGGTATGGGTCAGTTTAAGGGTAGGGTTAGGGACAGGTGTGGTGGTGTGGGTAAGTTTAAGGGTAAAGTTAGGTACAGGTGTGGTGGTGTGGGTGAGTTTAAGGGTAAAGTTAGGTACAGGTGTGGTGGTGTAGGTGAGTTTAAGAGTAAAGTTAGGGACAGGTGTGGTAGTATGAGTAAGTTTAAGGGTAAATTTAGGTACAGGTGTGGTGGTGTGGGTGAGTTTAAGGGTAAAGTTAGGGACAGGTGTGCTGGTGTGGGTTAGTTTAAGGGTAAAGTTAGGGACAGGTGTGGTGGTGTAGGTAAGTTTAAGGGTAAAATTAGGGACAGGTGTGCTGGTGTAGGTAAGTTTAAGGGTAAAGTTAGGGACAGGTGTGCTGGTGTGGGTAAGTTTAAGGGTAAAGTTAGGGACAGGTGTGGTGGTGTGGGTAAGTTTAAGGGTAAAGTTAGGGACAGGTGTGGTGGTGTGGGTAAGTTTAAGGGTAAAGTTAGGGACAGGTGTGGTGGTGTGGGTAAGTTTAAGGGTAAAGTTAGGGACAGGTGTGGTGGTGTGGGTAAGTTTAAGGGTAAAGTTAGGGACAGGTGTGGTGGTGTGGTGAGTTTAAGGGTAAAGTTAGGTACAGGTGTGGTGGTGTGGGTAAGTTTAAGGGTAAAGTTAGGGACAGGTGTGGTGGTGTGGGTAAGTTTAAGGGTAAAGTTAGGTACAGGTGTGGTGGTGTGGGTGAGTTTAAGGGTAAAGTTAGGGACAGGTGTGGTGGTCTGGGTAAGTTTAAGGGTAAAGTTAGGGACAGGTGTGGTGGTGTGGGTAAGTTTAAGGCAAAGTTAGGTACAGGTGTGGTGGTGTGGGTGAGTTTAAGGGTAAAGTTAGGGACAGGTGTGGTGGTGTGGGTAAGTTTAAGGGTAAAGTTAGGGACAGGTGTGGTGGTGTGGGTAAGTTTAAGGGTAAAGTTAGGGACAGGTGTGGTGGTATGGGTCAGTTTAAGGGTAGGGTTAGGGACAGGTGTGGTGGTATGGGTCAGTTTAAGGGTAGGGTTAGGGACAGGTGTGGTGGTGTGGGTGAGTTTAAGGCAAAGTTAGGGACAGGTGTGGTGGTCTGGGTAAGTTTAAGGGTAAAGTTAGGACAGGTGGTGGTGTGGTAAGTTTAAGGGCAAAGTTAGGTACAGGTGTGGTGGTGTGGTGAGTTTAAGGCAGTTAGGGACAGGTGTGGTGGTGTGGTAAGTTTAAGGCAAAGTTAGGGACAGGTGTGGTGGTGTGGGTAAGTTTAAGGGCAAAGTTAGGGACAGGTGTGGTGGTATGGGTCAGTTTAAGGGTAGGGTTAGGGACAGGTGTGGTGGTATGGGTCAGTTTAAGGGTAGGGTTAGGGACAGGTGGTGGTGTGGGTGAGTTTAAGGGTAAAGTTAGGTACAGGTGTGGTGGTGGGTGAGTTTAAGGGCAGGGTTAGGACAGGTGTGGTGGTGTGGGTGAGTTTAAGGGCAAAGTTAGGGACATGTGTGCTGGTGTGGTGAGTTTAAGGCAAAGTTAGGGACAGGTGTGGTGGTGTGGGTAAGTTTAAGGGCAAAGTTAGGGACAGGTGTGGTGGTGTGGGTAAGTTTAAGGGTAGGGTTAGGGACAGGTGTGGTGGTGTGGGTAAGTTTAAGGGTAGGGTTAGGGACAGGTGTGGTGGTGTGGGTCAGTTTAAGGGTAGGGTTAGGGACAGGTGTGGTGGTGTGGGTCAGTTTAAGGGCAAAGTTAGGGACAGGTGTGGTGGTGTGGGTAAGTTTAAGGGCAAAGTTAGGGACAGGTGTGGTGGGATGGGTCAGTTTAAGGGTAAAGTTCGGGACAGGTGTGGTGTTGTGGGTAAGTTTAAGGGTAAAGTTAGGGACAGGTGTGGTGGTATGGGTCAGTTTAAGGGTAGGGTTAGGGACAGGTGTGGTGGTATGGGTCAGTTTAAGGGTAGGGTTAGGGACAGGTGTGGTGGTGTGGGTAAGTTTAAGGGTAAAGTTAGGTACAGGTGTGGTGGTGTGGGTGAGTTTAAGGGTAAAGTTAGGGACAGGTGTGGTGGTGTGGGTCAGTTTAAGGGTAGGGTTAGGGACAGGTGTGGTGGTATGGGTCAGTTTAAGGGTAGGGTTAGGGACAGGTGTGGTTGTGTGGATAAGTTTAAGGGGAAAGTTAGGTACAGGTGTGGTGGTGTGGGTGAGTTTAAGAGTAAAGTTAGGTACAGGTGTGGTGGTGTGGGTGAGTTTAAGGGTAAAGTTAGGGACAGGTGTGGTGGTATGAGTAAGTTTAAGGGTAAAGTTAGGTACAGGTGTGGTGGTGTGGGTGAGTTTAAGGGTAAAGTTAGGGACAGGTGTGCTGGTGTGGGTTAGTTTAAGGGTAAAGTTAGGGACAGGTGTGGTGGTGTAGGTAAGTTTAAGGGTAAAATTAGGGACAGGTGTGCTGGTGTAGGTAAGTTTAAGGGTAAAGTTAGGGACAGGTGTGGTGTGGGTAAGTTTAAGGGTAAAGTTAGGGACAGGTGTGGTGGTGTGGGTAAGTTTAAGGGTAAAGTTAGGGACAGGTGTGGTGGTGTGGGTAAGTTTAAGGGTAAAGTTAGGGACAGGTGTGGTGGTGTGGGTAAGTTTAAGGGTAAAGTTAGGGACAGGTGTGGTGGTGTGGGTGAGTTTAAGGGTAAAGTTAGGGACAGGTGTGGTGTTGAGGGTAAGTTTAAGGGTAAAGTTAGGGACAGGTGTGGTGGTATGGGTGAGTTTAAGGGTAAAGTTAGGGACAGGTGTGGTGGTGTGGGTAAATTTAAGGGTAAAGTTAGGTACAGGTGTGGTGGTTTGGGTAAGTTTAAGGGTAAAGTTAGGGACAGGTGTGGTGGTATGGGTGAGTTTAAGGGTAAAGTTAGAGACAGGTGTGGTGGTGTGGGTGAGTTTAAGGGTAAAGTTAGGTACAGGTGTGGTGGTGTGGGTAAGTTTAAGGGTAAAGTTAGGGACAGGTGTGGTGGTATGGGTGAGTTTAAGGGTAAAGTTAGAGACAGGTGTGGTGGTGTGGGTAAGTTTAAGGGTAAAGTTAGGGACAGGTGTGGTGGTGTGGGTAAGTTTAAGGGTAAAGTTAGGGACAGGTGTGGTGGTATGGGTCAGTTTAAGGGTAGGGTTAGGGACAGGTGTGGTGGTGTGGGTCAGTTTAAGGGTAGGGTTAGGGACAGGTGTGGTGGTGTGGGTAAGTTTAAGGGTAAAGTTAGGGACAGGTGTGGTGGAATGGGTCAGTTTAAGGGTAAAAGTTAGGGACAGGTGTGGTGGAATGGGTCAGTTTAAGGGTAAAAGTTAGGGACAGGTGTGGTGGTATGGGTCAGTTTAAGGGTAGGGTTAGGGACAGGTGTGGTGGAATGGGTCAGTTTAAGGGTAAAGTTAGAGACAGGTGTGGTGGTGTGGGTGAGTTTAAGGGTAGGGTTAGGGACAGGTGTGGTGGTATGGGTAAGTTTAAGGGTAAAGTTAGGGACAGGTGTGGTGGTATGGGTAAGTTTAAGGGTAAAGTTAGGGACAGGTGTGGTGGTAAGGGTAAGTTTAAGGGTAAAGTTAGGTACAATAAAAAAATAAATAAATAAAACTACATTTCGTGACACAATAACAGTAGTATTAGTACAATTATCATGGTTTGTTTGTCCGCCATGACACTCTCTGTGAGAAGTGATCAATCTGCGGAGTGACAAAAACTGTACCACGGTTCCTGTGGTGATACTGGGAGACTATTGCATGGCTGGAAAAGGGTCTCAGCAAATATATAATATATAATCAATACTGAGGCATGTCTTACATTTGCCCAAGACTACTTGGACATTCCATAATACTTCTGGAAAAATGATGGAGCAGAGTTGAGACAAGAGTTGATCTTTTTGGCATTGTTTTTGTGCATTTTGTGTTTGTTCAACTTAAAGGAGGATACAAGATACATAAATTCAAGGGTTCACATACTTTCTCCGCTCGACACTGTGAATGATTACTCAATGTTTTGACGTTGTTAGTTTAGTCAGATTGTGTTTTTCTATAATTGTGGGTTCGTTAAATTGAGATCAGACCATCATTTTCAAGTAATCGGTGCAGGAATCCATATATTTTTCAGTGCACCCAAACAAACATTGCACTGCAGTAAAGTATGTCAGATTGTAGAGGTTACTGTAACCCATAATCTAGCACTGATTAGGATTTGCACTACGTAAACTTCATTATATAAAATCTTTGGATATTACTGTCTTGACGTACCTGATTTTTTTTTGTATGATGAAACAAAGCAGAGAGCATAAAAATTTACTATTGGTGACTGCAGAATGTATTAATTTCAGAGAGGAAATGTTCACTCTTTTTAATATTGAATGTGTGTGTGGTTCACAGTTCTTTACACATGTCCACATTAGTGTGTGTTGGTGCACATTACAAGTCAGATGACAGGAAGAGCACAGGAAAAGGGACTTTTCCATTCTGTTGTTTACTTTAAAACTTCCTAAAAAAGAACTAATTTTATGAAATCTTCTCGGATTCATTTGCCCAAAAGCAGAAGTATAATGATATATTATCAGTTTGACATATTTTAATCTCTCTGTGTGGAATACTAAAACCAATAATTATGTAAATTTCTCATTTTCTTGTAAATATTGGGGTCAGTATTTTGGTTAATTTGAAAAGATCTTTTTTTTTTTTTTGCACATCAGTAAAGTGCAGTATTTATAAGCATCCATGGCTGTTTGTTTTTTAGCCTGTGTTTGTCTCTGTCTTGACTCTGTTTGTATCTCTGCACACTGTAAGTAATTAATTTCTGAACGACAGCCCAGATTTTTGGAGATAGGAGATCATCCTCCTATAAAGATTGAGACAATCATCAGTTTGTTTAGGGACCGTCCATAATGTGTGTGTCTGATTACTTGTCTATGTGATGGTGGGTCTGTGTCTCAGTTTGCAGATGTTCATGATTAATCTATGGCAAAAGCATTCACCCCACTGACCTCAGAGGCAGTAAAACAGCAGCAAGAAGAAAGGGTGTGTTCTGGATGTGTGTATAGTATGTGGGATGTGCCATTTGTGACCCTCCTACGCATATTATGTGTAAAACTGACTAACAGCGCACAGTAAACAGACTCAAACTTATGATTTTGGGCAAAACCTTTCAGAAGGTTAGCATATTTCATCCGACCAATAAAAGAAAAGTGTTTTTAATACAAAAAAAGTCAACCGTCAAATAATTATGTTCAGTTATGCACTCAATACTTGGTGGGGAATCCTTTTGCAGAAATGACTGCTTCAATGCGGCGTGGCATGGAGGCGATCAGCCTGTGGCACTGCTGAGGTGTTATGGAGGCCCAGGATGCTTCGATAGCGGCCTTAAGCTCATCCAGAGTGTTGGGTCTTGCCTCTCTCAACTTTCTCTTCACAATATCCCACAGATTCTCTATGGGGTTCAGGTCAGGAGAGTTGGCAGGCCAATTGAGCACAGTAATACCATGGTCAGTAAACCATTTACCAGTGGTTTTGGCACTGTGAGCAGGTGCCAGGTCGTGCTGAAAAACGAAATCTTAAAGCTTTTCAGCAGATGGAAGCATGAAGTGCTCCAAAATCTCCTGATAGCTAGCTGCATTGACCCTGCCCTTGATAAAACACAGTGGACCAACACCAGCAGCTGACATGGCACCCCAGACCATCACTGACTGTGGGTACTTGACACTGGACTTCAGGCATTTTGGCATTTCCTTCTCCCCAGTCTTCCTCCAGACTCTGGTACCTTGATTTCTGAATGACATGCAAAATTTGAGCGACAGTCCAGCCCTGCTTCTCTGTAGCCCAGGTCAGGTGCTTCTGCCGCTGTTTCTGGTTCAAAAGTGTCTTGACCTGGGGAATGCGGCACCTGTAGCCCATTTCCTGCACACGCCTGTGCACGGTGGCTCTGGATGTTTCTACTCCAGACTCAGTCCACTGCTTCCGCAGGTCCCCCAAGGTCTGGAATCGGTCCTTCTCCACAATCTTCCTCAGGGTCCGGTCACCTCTTCTCGTTGTGCAGCGTTTTTTGCCACACTTTTCACTTCCCACTGAGGTGCCTTGATACAGCACTCTGGGAACAGCCTATTGGTTCAGAAATGTCTTTCTGTGTCTTACCCTCTCGCTTGAGGGTGTCAATGATGGCCTTCTGGACAGCAGTCAGGTCGGCAGTCTTACCCATGATTGCGGTTTTGAGTAATGAACCAGGCTGGGAGTTTTTAAAAGCCTCAGGAATCTTTTGCAGGTGTTTAGAGTTAATTAGTTGATTCAGATGATTAGGTTAATAGCTCGTTTAGAGAACCTTTTCATGATATGCTAATTTTTTGAGATAGGAATTTTGGGTTTTCATGAGCTGTATGCTAAAGTCATCAATATTAAAACAATAAAAGACCTGAAATATTTCAGTTGGTGTGCAATGAATCTAAAATATATGAAAGTTTAATTTTTATCATTACATTATGGAAAATAATGAACTTTTATCACAATATGCTAATTTTTTTAGAAGGACCTGTATGTACAAAATAAGTGCATTGTATCAAATTATTAATTAAACTGTTAGTACATAGTAGTTAAGGACACCTAATATAAAGTGGGTCTGTAACCTATTTATTACTTCCCTTCTTTTTAAACAAAATAACTGTGATTTCTTGTTGCGTCGCTGCATAAATAAGAAAAGAATTACAGCAATATGAGTGAAGTTCCAAGGGAACACTGATCCCAATAATGGTGTGTTCAAGTCAAGTCAATTTGGCATCCTCACAGATGCCATTTCTTTCTAAAAGGAACATAATTGTGAAGACACTGCCTTTTCAAGTATTTTTGACAGAAATGGTAGATTTGAGATTGGCCTGTAATTGACTAATTCTGTTGGATCAAGTTGCGTTTTTAATAAGTCAGTTTATAGTCAAGGCAAGTCAAGTCAATTTTATTTATATAGTGCTTTTAACAATGCAGATTGTTTCAAAGCAGCTTCACAGTGTTAAACAGAAAAATAATGCAACAGAATATATTTCGATTATCATACAGTGACAATGTGGGCTTTAGATCAGTAATTAGATCAGTAATTTGGTCTATATGGTTAATTTAGTTTAATTATTAGATTTATTTTGAAATTAATTTGAAAGATTGTTTTTCCCTAACTGAGCAAGCCAAGCCAGAGGCGACAGTGGCAAGGAAACCAAAACCCCATCAGGAGACCTAATGGAGAAAAATAAACCTTGGGAGAAACCAGGCTCAGTCGGGGTGCCAGTTCTCCTCTGGCCAATTAACAAACAGCGTATTATTATTATTCTGACAATTTTAAAGGTCAGAGGTCATAATAGATCTGAATATTCGAAAGATCTGAGGCAACACACCGGAGACAGGTTTATTGAGGATGACGAGGACTTGACAGAGCAGCCATCGAGGGTTAGACAGTATTCTAGGTTACTACTTTTTGTCCAATGATTAAAAATTCTGTTTTTTTTCTGAATTAAGTTGCAGGAAATTACTGATCATCCAATTTTTATATCATCTATACATTCCGTTAATCTTGTGAATTGGTAAGTTTCGTCAGGGTGTGAAGAAATATAGAGCTGATTATCATCAGCATAACAATGAAATCTAACGCCATGCTTCCTAATGATATCTCCCAGTGGTAGCATATACAGGGTGAAAAGCAATGGCCCTAGCACTGAGCCCTGCGGTACTCCATACTGAACTTGTGATCGGTGTGACGTCTCTTCATTTACTGCTACAAATTGATAACGGTCAGATAAGTAAGATTTAAACCATGCCAATGCAGTTCCACTAATACCTTCATAATTTTCGAGTCTATTCAAAAGAATGTTGTGGTCGATAGTGTCGAATGCAGCGCTAAGATCGAGTAACACTAACAAAGAGATACAACCACGATCGGATGATAAGAGTAAATCATTTGTCTCAGTACTATGATACGGTCTAAATCCTGACTGAAAATCCTCACAGATGCCATTTCTTTCTAAAAAGGAACATAATTGTGAAGACACGGCCTTTTCAAGTATTTTTGACAGAAATGGTAGATTTGAGATTGGCCTGTAATTGACTAATTCTGTTGGATCAAGTTGCTTTTTTAATAAGTGGTTTAATAATAGCCAACTTAAAGGTTTTCGGTACATATCCTAATGTCAAAGATGAATTAATCATATTAAGAAGAGGATCCATGACCTCTGGTAGCATCTCTTTTAATAGCCTAGTCGGTATAGGGTTGTAGATCAGAAATGTGTTATTTTAATATTGTTTATATTTATAATTGAATCTATAATGTATTTGTGAAGTCTAAGTGCATGAGAAAGTTATATATACTGCATGAGCTGAAGTTGCATGACATATTACTGTCATATGGCAGGGAGAAGGACACAGGAGATACTTTTGGTCCTACAAAGAATGCGTGTCCATGCAGGAATGTGCATACATGTATATCACTGATGTAAACAGGCTTATATATTTGTTGCAGGAATGTGCATACATGTATATCACTGATGTAAACAGGCTTATATTTTCCGCTGATGTATTTGTTTTGGGATATATATCAACTGATGTAAGCATGAAGTATACATTACCTTGTATGGAATTACAAATCCTTTAGTCAGTGTATAAAATGTTCACCGTTGATGCACTGCCTCAGAGAAACATATACAGCTGGCAGAAGACAACAAGTTTCTCTCCTATGCCTGATACATATGGCAATAAAGAGTTTTTGACAAGGCAACTGGTATCCGGTCCTGTGATTCAATCATAACGGGACAAAGCTGAATTTTCAGATCAACAACTTGGCGTCACGAACAGGATCTGCATTTCAGACATTTGTCTCAATTAATTCATCAGGTAAGACATTTTCTTTTTCTTAAAGATTCTAAGTCTGCCTGATGATATATATACTGTTGAGACAATGACTGAAACTGCTAAAAAGAACTGTGTTATTTTGGAATACCAGTTGTGTTGCCAATGAATGTGTATCAGACATAGTAATTTAATTTGATGCAACTTATTTAAGTTGTTCTGATCAGTGAACCTTCAAAATATTGAATGAAGCTGGTAGAAGTGGATCTTTTGTGCAAAAGACCAACTTTGTCAATTTTCGGAGAATAATCCGTAATGCGATTTAGCAATTAGCTCGTTAGACTGTGAGGTGGTGGAATGTGGCGAGTCTGCAGTAATCAGTGGCAGGAAAAACTCTAAAACATGTCCACACACTGAAGAGCCACACTTAGAAGAAGTGTGGGGAAGTGCGACGAGCTTTGAGATTAAAGCGGTTTAAAGTGGCGGGTCTGCGCTAAAGGTAGTGCAGTGTTTAAAGAAAAAGCCCTAAAACGTTTAAACACGCTAAAGTATAAGGCCTTTATGAATAATAGTGGCTAGAATCGTTGGCCTTCTGATTTTGACAGTAAAGCTGTTCAATATTTGGGGTGGGGACTGATCTGAGTTCAACTGTAAATTTTTAAGAAGTATAAGAATATTTAGGATTTAACTTTTGTTTTCTTTCTCTTCTTTCTTTGTTTCCCGAGTTGTCAGCTAGGAGAGAGAGAGGAGAGAGGGCAGGGCAGGACCCTTCCCTTCAGCAAACACACACACATAGACACACACTCATACACGCACACACAGAGCTATACATAGCCCTGCTGCTGAGAAGCACAGACACACAGACTATCTGCAAAATGGCAGAGAGTGTCTATAATAGCGGAACAATATCTGCTTGGTACTTAAAAAGAAGAGCAAAAACAAGCCAAGTTTTCGAAGAAAGGACTGGATGTTGATGCCTCTTTGGATGAACAGTTTAGATGGTTCATGATCCAAAAGACTCTGTTAAACTGAAAGCCTTTCCGATCCTGGCAGCCCACTGGATTGTGAAACAAGGTGGAATTTGTTGCAGTACAGATGGGAGTCCAGTTCCACTTGTTGAAGCAATGAAGCCACAGATTGAAGCATATAACAAGTTGAATAAAATCATGTCTATTACATGTTCAGAAAAAGATAAAACAATCATTGATGATTCATTTGATCCAGATTGGACAAATATAATAGCCGAGGCTGAAAGTAAATTTTTGCAAGCAAAAGTAAACTCAGCAAAAACTGTAATGCCTCCTCCATACAACCCAATTTATCCAATTTTGCCTGAACATTGTAAAAGTTCTTGTAAGCCAAATGGAGGGCCAGTTGACAAAATATTTATTGCATCTGCACAAGCCGCTCCAGTAATAACCAGGTCCAAATCAACCCAGCCAAACAGAGACATGCTGCGAGGTATCCCAGCACCTGCCTCTGATTGGGGCGATGAGACAAGAGAAGACGACATGATAACAATTGATAAGGTCGGTCCTGAATTCTCTTCACCTGCTATGAAAAGGAAAGAAGTACAAACAAATGATGATGGAAGAAAGACCATTCACACCAGGAGAACGTCAAGCCATTCTCATGGCCTTGCCTCCTCTGAAGAGACAAGATCCAAACACAGAGTTTTGGCGAGAATTAGATTCCTTGGTTGAAGCACATCAAATGTCACTAAGAGACATACACACCATTGTAAAAGCTAAAATCCCAAGAGACAGATGGGAACGCTTGCCAGCCAATAACAACAGCCCAATGGATAGACTTGTGGGTTGATGGCCAGGACGACCCCTGGGTCTTTGGCAAGCCTTAGATGTGTTCAAAAGAAATCCAAGAGATCCTGGGCAGTGGTAAGATTCCTTTCACATCAGTAACATTGATTAAGCAAAAGATGATGAATCTCCAGATGAATATGCCTTAAAATGGAATGCTTATGAAAGATGGGCTCACTGTGCAAAAAGAACCAGACAGAGATGATGTACAGTTTACTGACACACTTGTGGATGGTTTTAGCACAAAATATCAACAAGCCTTATTACTTGGAGTCAATCCAGGAGAAACGTTTGACCAAATTATGCAATGGGCTGGTCGTCTAGAAATGGCTATTAGATCAAACAAGGATGAAGGAAACAAATCAAATCGAAGAGGAGTGGCGTTCGCTCAATCCAACATCGACGCAGATAGGATGGTGAAGTTCTGCCAAAATTGTGGGAAGACTGGCCACATCATAAAAGACTGTTGGGCTAAAGGAGGTGGAGCAGAAGGTAAAGGCCCGTCATTTAAACAGGTAAACGCCAAAAACAATGATAAAACCTCTCGAGGGAAGACATGGACTGAAGCACAAGTTCGTCAGCTCATTGAGGGAATTATGCGTCCGCAATAGGAATCAGCGGCCCCCTGTAAGAGTAACAAAAGAGACAATCGACTTTTCATCCCTGCTTTGATAGGGGGCCATCAATGTGACTGTCTAATCGATACAGGAGCTTCCCTCTCCATAACTGATTTGAATCTACCTACAACACATGAAGCCATAGAAGTTGAAGGAGTTGGAGGAGATATCATGATATTTCACAAAAGTATACCAGTTCCTCTGCAAATACATGAAGATGAAGTCCTATGGACACCTTTCTGGGTGGGGCCGAATTCACAAGGAAGCCTTATAGGTATGGACATTTTACCATTATTAAACATGATCATATGTACCGACAGTCGTCAAATTACTACAACAGCTGGAATAATACCACATGAAGATCGCACATGTAATATAAGTTCTGTTGGTATAGCAAAACCAATTACCAGAGACTGGGGAAAAGAAGGTGTGTGGGGTCTTCTGTGCAGCTTATATCCAGATGTTTGGGCTAAACACAAATTGGATTGTGGTAAAGCCAACATTGACCCTGTTATCATAGAGGGACCGATACATGCACCGCACAAACAATACCCCATTCGACCAGAAGCAAGACAAGCTGTTTTTAAGATTGTGGCAGACTTGGAAGCTGAAGGAATTGTTCGACGAACTACTTCTACTACCAACAGCCCTGTTTGGCCTGTCAAAAGTCTGACAACTCATGGAGATTAACCATAGATTATACAAGACTTAACAGTGTAACACCAAAACCACACCCTATTGTGGCTAATCCTGCTACCATTTTGAATGATATTCCAGGGAATGCAAGAATCTTCACAGTCTTGGATGTGCTGTCAGCTTTCTGGTCTATACCTATTGATGAAAAATCTCAAGAGAAATTGGCCTTCACTGTCGGCGCAAACCAGTATGCTTGGAATAGACTTCCACAAGGTCTTAATCTTTCACCAGTTGTATTTCATAGAGCCCTGGACCAATTCTTAACTGAGCGAAAAGCTGAAATTGAGAGTTCAGGAAGTGTTTGCCTCCAATATGTTGATGACTTGTTAATTGCAAGCCCAGACGAAAAAAGCCATGTATCTGCTCTGTATTTTACTCTGCAAGCTCTAAGGAAAGGTGGATTTAAAGTTAACCCGACAAAGCACAGCTTGCCAAAGCTAAAGTTATTTATTTAGGCCAAGAAATATCTGCTGAGGGAAGAAGAATGACAACAGAGCGTGTAGAGGCAATGCAGCAACTTCCAAAACCTCTGACAGTTACAGGGATGCGGAAGGTGATGGGACTTTTTAACTATTGTCACAATATATCCCTGATTTTGCCAGCATCACTAGTCCTCTAATTGATCTGTATAAAGGGGGAAAGCCTGGAGTGGAACAGCTGGAATGGACACCAGAAGCTGAGGAAGCGTTTACTTCTATGAAAAAGAAACTGATTTCAGCCCCAGCCTTGGGACTTCCTGATGGTCGTTTGCCATTTCATTTGTGGACCAGGGTGGGAGATGAGACCTACTCAGCAGTACTGTGTCAGAAACCAGGTGATCGATATAAACCAGTTGGATACTTTTCCACAAAGATTCCTGTCACCATGATAGGTCAACCACGATGTATACAAGCCCTTGATGGTGCCACGTGGGCAGTGAATGCTGTGGAAAATCTGATTGGTGCACAAACTATCACACTGCACACTCCACACAGTATAGTAACGCTGTTGAACAACACAAACATCAAGACTATCACTGATGCGAGGAGAGCAAAATGGGAAGCAACTTTGCTGAACAAGGACTTGAGAGTGGAAATCATCAGAGACACTACACTTAACCCGGCAACAATGATGCTGGAACCACATGAGGGAATTCCACATGAGTGTGAAAAACAGGTAGAAGAAGAAAGCCTTGGTCCAGTTAATCCAATCCTCTTGAAAATCCAGATAATGAGTTATGGGTCGACGGATCCAGTTACTACATTGATGGAAAACGACATACTGGATGGGCTGTGGTGAAGGCTGATGGAACTGTTGTGAAGCAAGGAGCTCTTCCTGGGCAATTTTCTGCACAAGTAGCTGAGCTCATGGCGCTACGGAAGCTCTTGAGCTATCGGAGGGAGGTCGAGTCAACATCTATACAGATAGTCGTTATGCTTTCGGAGTGGTCCATGACTACCTTGCCCTATGGAAGAGACGTGGACTCATCACCAGCAGTGGGAGTGTAATACAACATGCTTCCATAATTCCGGTTGATTGCAGCATGTCAATTACCACGAGAAGCAGCTGTGGTCAAAGTAAAAGCACATCAATCTGACAAGTCTAAGGAAAGCAAAGGAAATTCTGCAGCTGATGTGGCAGCCAGAGAAGCGGCTTTACTTTCCCCTACTCCTGTTACCTTGGTTCAAGAAAACAGAAAAGATAATTCTGAGCTGCATCTTCTGTCATATCACACAGAGACAGAAGAAGAGAAAGAACAATGGAAAAAAGAAGGCGCAAAAGAAGATGATCAAGGTATCTGGAGAATTCCAACAGGACAGGTGGTAATGCCTATCGGAACAAGGAAAGAACTAATGCAGCTGTATCATGGAAAAGTGCATGCTGGAGCAAAAGCAATGAAAGCTCAAATCAGCGAGACTTGGTGGTGGCCGCGAATGATGAGAGACATCGATGATTATTGTAGGAGATGTTTGATCTGCATAAAAGCAAATGTGGGAAAACCTGTAAAGGTGAGAATGTCACATGCACCCAGACCAACAGGGCCATGGACACATCTCCAAATTGATTTCACAGGACCATTGTCATCCAGTGGAGGATATCAATACATTCTAGTAATCATAGATCGATTTACTAGATGGGTTGAAGCATTTCCGACAAAAACTTGCACTGCGAAGCTGCAGCACGAGTAATGGTGGAAGAAGTTTTTCCTCGCTGGGGCCTTCCATATGAAATTGATTCCGACAATGGAACTCACTTCACTGGAAAATTGATGAAGGAAGCAATGAAATTGATTGGGATTAAACAAAAGTTTCATATCCCCTATAGACCTCAATCCAGGTATGGTCGAACGAATGAACCGGTCGTTAAAGACGTCCCTTACTAAAGCCATTCTGCAGACTGGCCAAGGTTGGCACAGATTATTACCTGCTATTTTGTGGAACTTAAGAGCAACTCCAAACAGAGTAACAGGACTAACCCCTTTTGAACTAATGACTGGAAGAGCAATGGTTCTACCTCCTGATGCTCCGCCTGGAACAGGAGGAGATTCCACATTGTTCCAAGAAAAGTTAAAACGTTATCTCACTATGCTGGACAGAGCTACCAAAGGAAACAACCAGAAAGTGCGAGAAGCTCAGCAGCAGTGGGATGAAAAACACACCACTACTGATATTCCACACATTCCCGAGTTAGGCAGTTTTGTTATGGTCAAACGAATTGCTAGGAAAGGTTTAGAGCCTAGGTGGGAAGGACCATATGAAATACTCTTAACTACAGATACGAGTGTTTGCCTTAAAGGAAAGGGTGTAGGAACAGATAGATGGTATCATTGGTCACAAGTTAAACCTTGTTTAGTGAATGAACAAAATGATAGCGATAGCTTATGGCCTGAAAATGATCAATGTTCGTCAGTTACTTTTAGAAACTGGGTAACAAGGAGTGGTGTTAATAATTTCTCTGCTTCCATTACAGGAATCAATTCCATTGACATTGATTAGAGATGGTTGCAAGTTATTCTCAATACACAACGACAATGGTATGCTTGTTTTTAATTTTATTCGATTTACCATGGAAGCGAAGCTTTATGGACTCCTCGAGTTCAAGGAATCACTGAATGCAACTCTGAAATCTGGCCAACATTTTACTTTACCCTTTATTTCCAAATGGGGATTATGGGATTGGGTGCCAAGTAATGACAAAGACCTTGCTAAATATCGAGAAGGCATCTATGGTGGATGTAACTATCACCATGAATGTTACAAAAGCAGAGTAATTTGGCCAGTTAAAGATGGGGGATATTCTAGTAGTGGTCAAAGACAGAAATTTGTTCAAGAGAACAATGTGAAATTGTGGGATTGGACCTCATAACTTCTACTAATGTGGAAATTAACCTTATTTTGAATCGTACTCACATGCTTACAATATGGGATTCATTGGCCCTAGGAGGTAGTTCCTTTAGATCAAGCCACAGGTGCATGGCAGGTGTCAGAAGCACAGTGGTGTATATTACATGATGGAATAAGTGAGAATATGATATATGGAGGGAAGTTGTGTCCAATTCCCCCTGATCCATTTTGCATTGAAATTCTCTATCCTCTTCATTTAGGTGGGATCCATGTTCCACGTGTGCAATTGCTGCAATTAGAACCACAGTGGTGGAATAATGATTTAGTAGAGGAAAGGAATTATGAACTCTTTGAAATGGTTAAAAGAGTTAAAGAAAGCGTAAAAGCAGCCCAAGAGGAGGGAATTCAAGCAATGGGACATGTTATCGTTGCAAATGGAGTAGCCAAATTAATGTCTGAAAGGAAATTGACACAAATTCTAGGAAATCTATCATGGTCAGACTGGATAGTTCTAACTATGGTAGGAGTTCTTGTGTTTATGGTAGTAGTACACATCATCATATGTGTTACTAGGAAGAAAGGTACTAAACCTGTCAAATTGGTTATTTCTAACTATATGGATAAAGCCGAAAATGGAAAATATAGAGTAAGATAGGATATTCTATACACATTGCACCACTTACAAAACACAACCCCACAAACAATCAACACCCGCTTACTGATTCACAACCCCAAGGAATAGGACTCTTTAACATCAACGTTTATGTTAGTTTGTTATTTTGACCAGGAACTGGAGGAGTTCAGGTACGGACGAGTCCAGGCACTGGTGAAGATTCATTAATTTTTCCTTTCTCAGATGACTGGGGTACATTTTAAATACTTACACATAGACGTAATTACACACATAGTATGCGGGAACATGTCATGGGTTGGGGTCATTTTGTTTTGTTTTATTCTATTCCCGATTCCTCATGTTTCTACTTTTCTGTCCTTTGTATGTCTTTTGTTTCTTGGTTTGCTTTTTCTCTCCTCACTATCACTCCATTAGGTGACGATGATGGTGTGGAACTGACGGCAGTAGTTCCAATGGAGGGAGTTGTAGATCAGAAATGTGTTATTTTAATATTGTTTATATTTATAATTGAATCTATAATGTATTTGTGAAGTCTAAGTGCATGAGAAAGTTATATATACTGCATGAGCTGAAGTTGCATGACATATTACTGTCATATGGCAGGGAGAAGGACACAGGGAGATACTTTTGGTCCTACAAAGAATGCGTGTCCATGCAGGAATGTGCATACATGTATATCACTGATGTAAACAGGCTTATATATTTGTTGCAGGAATGTGCATACATGTATATCACTGATGTAAACAGGCTTATATTTTCCGCTGATGTATTTGTTTTGGGATATATATCAACTGATGTAAGCATGAAGTATACATTACCTTGTATGGAATTACAAATCCTTTAGTCAGTGTATAAAATGTTCACCGTTGATGCACTGCCTCAGAGAAACATATACAGCTGGCACGAAGACAACAAGTTTCTCTCCTATGCCTGATACATATGGCAATAAAGAGTTTTTGACAAGGCAACTGGTATCCGGTCCTGTGATTCAATCATAACGGGGACAAAGCTGAATTTTCAGATCAACAAGGGTCAAGCATACATGTTGTTGATTTAGATGAATTAAAGAGTTTAGCCAATTCTTCTCCTCCTATAGCAGTGAATGAGTGTAATTTTTCCTCAGTGACACTACGATGCTCTGTCTGATGTGATACTGTAGTAGACGGCTGCATGGTTATAATTTTCTTCCTAATATTGTCAATCTTACACATAAAGAAGATCATAAAGTCATTACTGCTGTGCTGTTTACAAACATCAGAAGTTGAAGCTTTATTCTTGGTTAATTTAGCCACTGTATCAAATAAATACCTAGGTTTGTGTTTGTTTTCTTCTAAGAGAGTCGAGAAATAAGCAGATCTAGCAGTTTTTACGGCCTTTCTGTATGCGATCATACGTTCTTTCCACAAATTACGAAAGACCTCTAGTTTTGTTTTCTTCCAGCTGCGCTCCATTTTTCTGGCTGCTGTTTTAAGGGCCCGGGTGTGCTCGTTGTACCATGGCATTGGACTATTTTCTTTAATCTTCTTTAAGCGCAGGGGAGCGACTGTGTCTAAAGTACTGGAAAAGAGTAGTTTAGTTTCTATTGCCACATCAAGTTCCTCTAAGCTATCTGTAATTCTGAGGAGATGGAACTGATGAGGAAGATTATGTATAAAGCAATCTTTAGTCGCAGCAGTGATAGTCCTGCCATTTTTTAAACGGGCGGACGGCTTTGTAGCTTTAGCTAAATTAAGTATACATGATACTAGGTAATGATCTGAGATGTCATCGCTCTGCTGCAGAATTTCAACGGTATCAACATTTAGTCCATGTGACAGTATTAGGTGTAAAGTATGATTAAGGCGATGAGTAGGTCCTGACATGTGTTGCTTAACTCCAATAGAGTTTAGAATGTCTTTAAATGCCAATCCCAATGTGTCTTTTTCATTGTCTACATGGATATTAAAATCACCAACAATTAGTAATTTATCTACGGCCAGAACTAGCTCTGATAGAAAACCAGCAAATTCTTTGATAAAGTCTGTATTGTGCCCTGGTGGCCTGTAAACAGTAGCTAACACAAATGTTACACGGATTTATCATTTGCACTACATAACGTTACATAAAGCACCAAAACTTCAAAGGAATTATATTTGAAACTAGACTTCTGAGTAATACTGAAGATATTATTATAAATTACAGCAACCCTCCCCTTTTCCTTTCAGACGGCTCGTGTTTATAACAATAATCTTGTGGGGTGGACTCATTTAAAGTAATGTAGTCGTCAGGTTTTAGCCAGGTTTCTGTCAAACACAGCACATCTAGATTATTATCTGTAATGATATCAATAACAATGAGCGCTTTTGGGGAAAGGGATCGAATATTCAGCAACCCGAGCTTTATATGATTATCCGTATTATATCTATTGTTTATTTGTTGGACATCAACTAAATTTACTTATAGGATGTTCTTTCACATTTTCATTTGTATTGACAAAGTGTATGCAACAAAGATAACTGCAGAAGTGGAGGACATGAGTTACAAGTCTATTAAGAATTGCCCCAGTCTCAAAAACTCTTTCCTTGAAAAAATGTCACTCACACCAAACAATTAATCTTAGCTTTTTTTTTTTTTTTGAGTAATCAAGGACAGATTACTAGATTTGTACAATTAAGTAAAGACATTAAATTAACAAAACATAGAACAACTGTTGGATTTTACAGTGGGAAATGAAGTAAATAAAGTGGCTGGTGAGTGTATTTATGAAATATAATAACATTATTTATCAAATTAAGATAAATAATTAAGACATTATGTTCATACCTGCTACTACTGTACAGTAGCTGTTTTAAGCCATGCATGATTAGTCTCTTGTTATTGATTTAATTCTTCTTATGTCGGCAGGGATACCAGCAGTACTTGGACCACTAACTGCTCTTTTTCAAATTAACTTTCATCCTTACCTCGCACTTTGTAACAAATCCTTCCCTCGCGGGTCAAAATGACCCGAAGCCCTAAAATTATACTTTTTGTTTTATTTAATTATTTATTTATTTAATTCTTCTCCAGAAAGCTTATTTCATTTCATTTTGATAATAATAATAATATATATATATATATATATATATATATATATATATATATATATATATATATATATATATATATATATATATATATATATATATACTTTAAATAAATAATAAATACATAATAATTTAAGCACATTATTCACATTATTTCAACTTAAGTTCATGCATAACCCTTTTCTGTTCCGCTGGGTCCTAAAGTCAGTTTCTCTTCACTATGCATTCAGATTTACATGCAGACATTATAAAAGTTTAGCATTTTAGCATTTTTGTTTGAATTTTGAGCATTTTTGGTCTTTCTATGTGTACTGAAGCACTCTTTGCATTCCATTCATTCCTAAGGGGGTCAAATTGCAACATGTCCTCCAACCAATACGCCTATATAGGTCGTTTGTCACTTCCCTGAAATACGACCCATAGGAGCGTTTACGAAAGCTGCACTCCTATTGACGACAGGACACTTTCATTTTAAAGCATTTTTCCCTTTTATCTGCTAAATATTTCAGGTTTTGCATAGCTCAGTTGGTAAAGCATTGCAAAATGCAACATCATGTAATCATGTGATAATGCGTCAGTTCGCTCCCAGGGAACACGTGCTCATAAAGTGTGTATGCACTATAAATCACAGGGTAGGTTTAGGGATGGGGTGGGTGTAGATGTTAATAAAAAAAATATTTTCGCTAAATGGAAATATGACAAATGGTGGTAAGAAGTCCACACATTGCATTAAAATGCACACGCATTTTGATTGGTAACGACAGTGATATGTCATTTCATGACGTCAGACGTAACATGACACTGTCGTTATTTTTACACCAGCTAGCATGACTTTAACACATAAATAAATGGCGTAATAAGGAGCTTGAAAAACGACCTATAGAGTTGTTGTTTTTGGAGGACAGTCTGTCAAATTGACCCGCGAGGGAAGGATTTTTTACTTGTTTAAATTTCAACCACAAAACTCCTGGAATCCAGTCAATTATTATTATTTTTTGTGTGTGTTTGTGTATTCGTGGTTCAAGTACGACTAGGGTCACTCTGATGAACACTACATTTTTTTGGAATATTGAAAAAAATCAGTTTTGGGTCAAAATGACCCAAGAAGGATGAGGCTTAAGCATTAGTTCCAGAATTCAACGAAGGTCAAAATAAAGAAAGAGAGGCACTGTGTAAAAAAAAAAAAAAAAAAAAAAAAAGATATTATTCTGCAATCACTGACATTCCTATCCGGATGGGATTAGATTTCTCCGAAGACCCACAAAGGACTCTAAAAAACAGTAAGTCAATTGCTTTATAATTTTACCCCGGTTGTGTGACTAAAACACATGGACAGGATTGCAATCACAAAGCACAGCTGTTAAACACAACTACACCTCCTCTGAGGAAAGCAGTTAAGCACCGTCTACAACAGTTTCACAGCAGCATTATTAGTTGAATGATTTTTTAAATCACCTTACCAAAGTCCCCTGTTTGATAGAAAAAAAAAAGTGTTTTTATTCTTGAGATGGATCAGTGATAACCACTCCTTTAAATGTGTGAAAATCCACACCTGACTGAGATTTTACTGGGTGCTAACGGTACGTTTATGAATAAATCATCAGCAAACATTATTTCTTAGCACTTGATCAGTTGGCAAACTTACAGGACATAGATTGCTGTGACGGTCCCACATCAGATTGGTCTTGCTCAAAGGCATTGATATGTTTCTCTTCATGTTCACTGTTGTACCAAAAACAAAAGTTAGAGATTGTATCTGAGGACACCGAAGAACTGTTACTCACAAGTTTATACAATCTGATCGTGCTGGTAGTAACTACACCACTATAGGCTAGCTACAGTTAAATTGCAAATAGCTCATTATATTATTATAAATGTTTTAGCAGTAAAATGGCATTATTGTGAATATTTTTCACTGTCAGCCGTGACACTTTAACTCTCTAGTGGATACTACTAGACCAACATAGAAAACTCCTTCAAATAATTTCCCAAAAGTGCTTATTTTCATATTGTTATCTAATGCAATGATATTTTCTGGGGTCATTTTAATTTAGTGTTATGACTCTCAATGCAAATTTAATAGACCTCATTTAGGTGCTGCGCTCACATAGTTCACCTGTCATCACATTTCCATCGGGTCTGGTTTTTATATTTCTGTTTGTGCTGAATGATGTGTTGCACCTAGTGTTGACAGTTAACACCACGCTCTGTTGGGACGGCTGAAGTGACAGCTGAACACCTGTGGGCCGAGGATGCTGTCACACCATCATGACTGTTTGACTGGCCATTATAAAGCCGTACACTGAGCGCATGAGAAGACGGGGGAGGAGAGGAACTCAGCCGGGAGGTTAGTGTTTCTGTTATAACCATAAACAGTGCTGACGGCCAGCCAGTTTTCCATGCTGCAGGCAATGTTACTGCAGCCCTGAGCAAAACCAACGACCTTACGGTGGCTGGCGTTCAGTGTGTGTGTGTGTGTGTGAAATGACAAGTGACATGATATTTATACAGTTTCACTTCTGCTCCTCTTCATAAAACTCCGGCAGATTTAAACTGGATTAAAAGACTGCTCAAATTCAAAACAAATTGAGTTGCTGAGTTTTATTATGTACAGATCCCGGAGGGGCAGCAATTTACACACACACACACACACGCGTGTGCACATACTGTACACACAGCTGTGTCTTTGTCCACAGGTCTAGTCTTTTACAGATCTGAACGTACGCAGAGATTATATATAGACACTGGGAAGACGGGTACGGAAAACACTGTCAAGAAATGTCGTATTTCAAGCCAAATAGAACACAAAATCTCAGTTGTCTATAACGTAAACAAACAAAAACTCTTTCTCGTTGATGTTGTGAAATGCACTCGTGTACTTGTGTTAAATGCATTATGGTACTATTTTTGCACTGAATTTAATTATGGCGAATTTAAGTAAAACATTTTGAAACTGGAATAAATATGATTTTTTTAAATGATTTTTTTTTCTTGCTCAAGTCAAAACATTTAAAAAAAAATTATAATAATTATCAGTGTTGAATTTTCTTTTTTTTTTGCTACTATTTCTGTTGAAACTGTGATACACTACCATTCAAAAGTTTTAGTGAAAGTGAGATTAATACTTTTATTTAGCAAGGATGCAAGTGACAGTAGGAAATATAGATTTTTTTATAAAATAAATGCTGTGGGTTTTCATGGCGATGACATTGAAGAACCAATTTTGGTTCCCTGAAGAACCGTTTTGTAAAACCGTTTTGTTCTTTAAAGAACCATTTTTTTTCTAACCATTTTATAGTCTAAAGAACCTTTCTACACTATAAAGAACCTTTTGTGCAATGGAAGGGTTCTTTGGTTATTAACGGTTCTTCATGGAACCATACATACTGCCAAAGAAGCTTTATTTTTAAGAGTGTAGAAGCCAGCAGAGCTCCACTGGTGCACACAGCGGTTTGATGGATTGAGTTTTTTTCTCTCAAATATTACAAGCACACGCACACAATTTTTTTTTTATGACACATATACAAACCACACTACTCCATACTAACACACTGTGTATAGCTGTGTATAGCTCAAAAATGGCTCTATAATATGCAGAAAACAGGAATATAGTGAGTATTTGCTTTAAAGGCCAAACCTGAGAAAATGGCACCATCTGGTAAAAAAAAATATATATATATATATATACAATTTGAAGCCTTGCAAACAGAATAAAAGCCTATTAAAATCTACTAAAATCACATAATTTTATGGTTAAATGGCACTGGGATTAAAAATGCACTGGGTTTCAATGAGGGCGTTTTATGTCCAAACAGATTAATTAAAGGAAATTACAGTGAAATAGTACAATTCCAATAAAAATACACTCCTGTGCCAAAATGTATGCAATTGGCTTTAACACAGGCAAAATTATCAAAAAATATCAAAAACCTGACAAAGACAAATAATGTCCATTGCTCCGCCCTCCTACGTACTTCCGCTCAATTTTCTCTGGTTTTCTCCGGTCAAATTTGAACCGGTCCAATCAGCGAACAGAGGGAGTGGCTGAGAACGATGACGTCGATGGCGTGCGCTAGTGTGAGATGACATACGTTAGCGATTGGTTATGGCAGATCCAGAGTGTCTCTGGGCAGATCCAATAGTTTTAAACTCCGACAGAGAACCCGCCTTCAAGGAAGTTAACGCTAGTCGACGGAGAGTGGCTAGACTCTCTGAACAAATGAAACGTTCAAGAGTCTGATAGGACAGGCTAGCACAAGGGTTAAAGAATCCTGAAGGAAAAATCCTTTGATCACAGGAATAAATTACATTTTACAGTATATTCAAATACAAAACAGTTATTTTATATTTCACAGAATTACCCTTTTACTGTATTTTTCATAAACATTTTTTGTTAATTACTGCCTTGGTGAACAGAAGCAAATTCTTTCAAAAACACAAAAAATGTGTATGTATTCAAATCTTTTGGCAGGTAGCGCATATTTATAATACATTTTCAATAATACAAATATATGAATCCATGAAAATAATGACTTTAACGTGAAATATGACCCAGACTTATCTGCAAAGTGTTATTACATAGTAATAACATAATTATTAAGCATATGCTTTTATGCAGTGTGATTTCTGGGAGACCGTCAGTGCCTCTCGAATCCCATGTTGATCCCTTTCAGGATTCAGACCAGAAAAATTCCAGTTACCAACCCTAGCATAAGTGACTACGCCACATACTAAAGAATGAACAGTCAGCTAAATGATTTTCCATCCATGACCGTAAAATAAAAACAGTGCAAATTACATTTGCATCTGGTTACAAAGGAAATTTGCATTGTGTTTGTTTACAAGCAGTTTGGTGACAGCAGTGAACAATCAGAGATGTTTATGCCAGTTGTTTGTACTGCAACTGTGAATTTCTCTGCCCGTTCTCACATTTTTGTTCGGTATAGCATAAATAAAATGTCCCTAACAGAAATAAAGAAAGCTGTTGACTACAATGAACTGGATATCAAATCGACACATATGTCAAAGTGTTGACATTTCTGTATTTTAATTGTTATACCTTCAAGAAGGCCAAGACCTTGGAGGTCGGACAGGGATTTGTGTTCCCACTTTGAGGAAAGTGCCTGCTGTTTAAGAACAGCTGATAAGCGTGTGTGCGCTCTGAAAGATGTGGATGAATGAAGGTAGACAGTTGCAGACAGTTGCAAAAAGAGACCCTGCCTCTCATAAACCAGCCGGGTCTCACAAGGGAAACTTGCTGCATCAACATTTATCCACAGACCACTGAAACAATCCCTCTGGTAATGCTTTACCCTCAGTTGTCTTTAGATGTTATCATGGGTTTGAGTGACATATGAAATGAGGTAGAAAAGTAATATGTCAAGATCCGTTTCACTACAGTACTGTATGAATTTCATACATTTGGAAGTGATTGTTCTGTAGTTCGCCTGGTCGATAGACTGATGTTTCCCTGCAAGAGTGTGTTATTCTTGTAATGAAATGAAAAAGACCTATCATGTCATTTGTAATGTTTAAGTTACAATTTAGAACATTTAAAATCAATTCTATTTAAATGTAATATTAAATAATCAAGTATTTTACATATGCTTTAGTGTGTTAGTCAACACATCAAAGTGCACTTCTTATATTATTTAAAACCTGACATTTCAATGTTTCTTTAGACATATGTCTCATGTTTGTTGGACAAGTATTCACTAAGTACAGTTTATTTTCTGAAGAGTATCAGAATGGACTTCATTGAGAGAGAGGAGGCAGATTGCCCATCATGTTTGTTTTCTTTAATATTTAGTTTTTATTGTGAGTGTACACAAGTAAAAGTAGCAACTTAACAGATTGTAATGATGTATAAAACTTATATGTATGACAAAAATCATACATTAATGAAGTATTTGAGTCTCGTCCATACTGATAAGATAAAAAAAGCGAGGTCAAGTGGCCTGCGACTTTGTGACCCCTGGGAGTTCAAGCACAACAAAAGACACAGTGATTTACAATGTACACTTTAAAGTGAAACTTTTAGTCTGGCATGATTTAAAAAGCACACTTAAAAAAAAAAAAGTACTTAAGTGTGTTAAGAAACATAATCATGAAAGTGTGCTCTCTTTAAGTGCACTTAAATGGTCTCAGTTCATTAATATTATATTATCTGCAAGTACATTTTTAACATGCTTTTAAGATTTGAATTACACTACAATTGCACATGCAATACAATTAAGCATACTTATTTTTCACAAGGGCATACGCACACTCACAGCCCTCTCTGCTGAGTCCATGTAAACAGAAACTGGAGACACAGCAATTTGATATGCAAATCTCCATTGAGTATGTCTGAAAATGTGTGTGTGTGTGTGTGTGTGTGTTTCAGAGATAATCATGTATTCAATCCAAACCCAAGCAGGGAAACCCTTGAGTGACTGTCATTCTTGAATTTTTGCATCATTTCATCTTTACCCACACACACGTTGGGTTTTTATGTTTTATATGGACTTTAATGGTTACTGTACAAACTGTATATTCTCTCCCCTTACACTAACCCTACCCCTAAACCTACCCATCACACTAAAATTTTAACATTTTCAAAAAATATCCCCAATAAATGTCCCCATAAGGACAAGGAATTACCATCTTTGTGGGGACATTCTGTCCTTATAACATAAGGTTTACCTGAACCACACATACAGTAGATTTTCCTTCAGAGACAGAATGTGCCATGGATGTGTCCAGACACACACACACACACACACATGCTTACCCTAAAAACAAAAGTGTGAAAGCCCTTTAGTCAGCCAAAGCACACAGTGTATGACTGCCTGAGAAAAAGACAAGTCATTTAATTTCAGAGGTTTATTCTATTAGCCGCATTAGTCTCGGGTAATTACGTCTGTTTTCCTTCTCTCTCTCTAGAGCGACATGTTGTTTTAATGTAATTCACTGTACTGCACATACACACTGTGTACAACATGTGAATATTTGTTCCTAACAAACAATAGACTTAATAGCTCCTCAAACACTAAGTGATTTGAGAAAGTAAATGATATAGAGCTCTAATATATAAGTTCTGAGCAAAATTTGTTGTTTTTGATTAATAAGGCATGATGCATATTCATTTTTTTTCTGCTTAGAAGTTAGTGTGAATGAATTATGGACATTGGTTACACCGTACCCTACATTCATGTGGTTTCAATTCAACATTTACATTGTTACGAAACAATTATATTTCAGATCACAGTATGACTAGTACAGTATATATAGCTTAAATGCTGTTGCATAACCGATTTACAGCTAGGCATGTAAACTACTCTATTATGAAGCTCATGAACATCATGCGAAACCTTAGTTAGACAAGCTATAAAAAGTCCAGGCATGTTTCTATTAACAAATAGAATATTTTCACTAATCATTTCACCTAATAAAATAACTCAAACTCCTTTACACAATGAATGTGTAGATGTTGTGTAGAAGACATGTCAAAACGCTGAAAAAAATCATGCAATCAGAGATTAAACTGTTTCAGTCTCAATGGTGGAATTTAGGCCAATTTTTGGGCCCTTGTTAGAGAGCTCACCCTCATCCAACTCCATAATGATTTTTTTCCAAAACCTCAAATGTGTAGCACAACTTTGTGAGGTTCAGAGCTCAGAGCTTATACGAGACCAAACAAGATTGCTGTTGCAAAAGCCACATTCTTGAGGTCCTAAAGCACAATCACACTCTCAAGGACGATTCAAGGGTTCATTCTTGGCATACAACCCACAGAAATTAGCAGAACCTGTTATTTCTGTGCTTTGCGGATAAAGTTTCCCTCTATCCAGATGAAATGATCACTGAAGAGACATCATTCTGAAAACTAAGCAGAATACAGCTGTGTTTAAGAAAAATGCAAACTTTAAGACACAAACGTGGACCATCTTTGCATTCTTCTAAACTAGTCCCCTCACAGTCAACAATTTTAGCCCTTAAAACTCATCTTTGATAAGTGATTTTTTCAATTTCTTCATAGAAAGAATTTAGTTTATGCAATGAATATGCAAATTAGTTCCCACCTCCAATCAATCACACCAACTCAGACTAACTGATCTACTTGATCAACTGTAGTAAACGCTGCACAACAGCAAATGGAATTACTGGTTTAATTCAGCCAGAAGAAGAAGTGAAAGAGTGAATTATACAGGCTCGTCTACAGGTCGATGTATCAGAATGGTAATGCGGTTTATGTATCGCTCTCCACAACGTTACACACATAACGGTAATTAATATGATTAGCTCTTGGCTTAACTACGTTATCAAACAGCTAATAACGTGTTGCTAATGTTACACAAACCATTCCCATTCGCCATCTCAGGGTCAGACAGCTGCCTTCTAACAATCATCATCCTTAGAAACGCTTTGAACATCATAGAAGAAAAGCCCCACCAACATGTGATGGGATTGGAATGGAAAATACAGTAGATGGAAAATACCATTTACAGCCAATAAAGGCAATTTACTAAGAAAATATAATAGTTTTAAAGCCTAGGACTTAAACCTAGGACTAGTTCGCGAAAGTTAGTACGTTTTTGAAATATTCTCTAATATTTAACGCATGGTTTGATTGACAGTGGTGATCCTAGAGACAAAGATGATCAGAATGAGGAGTTCTACCATATGGTATTAATGTTGTGGGCATGTGCGAAAAATCATGTGATATACAAATATTTAGAATTTCTCAAAGACCTCTAGGGCTGTAAGTCAAACAGGATCAGTGAGTTTCATTCCTATCGGCCTCCATTAACCTTGTTTGACAGCCGCTTGAACTTCATTGGCGGATGGCGGCCATGTTTTTCAAGGTATGTGAATGTGGGCACCTTGAACAAAGACATGGCTGTTAACAAGTCAATCAGATTGACTGCTGTGTAGCGATAGCATTTGTTTTTAGCATTTTTCTTTTATAGCGTTACCAAGTGGCAAATCGCTATGTACTTTCTCATGCGACCGCTGACCTAGCCCATACATAGCTCTACTGAGTTCGGTGAAATTATCTCATTCCGTTCAAGAGTTTTAGTGAAAGTAGCCCCGGCCACTTCAAATGTTTCGGTGTCCCGTCACGGACGTCAATCAAACTTTTTATGATCTTTCTGCACTGGTTAAGTTCAGTTTGGGCGAAAACCTCTGACTAGTTTGCAAAAGTAGCTTTTTTGTGTTTTGTTCGTCTTGAGACAACTATATAAGACACTTGCGTCTGTGTTGAACGGTTTAGGAGTTTAGAGCCATTACATACTTTTTATCGCTGTTGCGCCACCATCAGGCCGATTGAGGTCAGGCTTGGTGATGTTGTAGACAGGATGGGTACTATCATCCATTAAAGTTTCAAGTCTCTACGAATTACCAGATCACTTTTAGGGGAGAATGCTGATCCTTAAATTAAATTTAATTATACATTTTAATTATAAACAATTAAAAACAATTAAAATGCACTAAAACGCACTTGAACCACTAAATATTCAGCAATGGTGTCGACGGATAAATATTCATATGGTTTGCACTCTTATATTTTTCCATGTCTCGCTATAGTGCCAACTCAAAGGTCTGGTGCAGTGTTTGGTAGGGAAGGAGATGTTGTGTGTTGATACTTCACAGTAGATCTTATGTGTTGATATGACTAAAGCTGCGCACTGGGAGCAAACACACCCAACTTATCTTGTGGGAATTACTGTCTAAAGTATTCCCTCACACAAACTCATACAAATATTGAAAGAGGAAGGGTAATCCAACATGATCATGTAAGCAATTATTTTTTCAGTTTTCAATTTTGTCTTTCGCAATGTTCTGAACAGGATCATTTCACTTTCTATATTTGTAATTTCTTACAGCAATAAGAGTTCACATCACGTGTCTGCAATTATTACACAAGTACACAGATAAATGTACTTACAGGTCCTTCTCAAAAATTAGCATATTGTGATAAAAGTTCATTATTTTCCATATTGTGATGATAAAATTTAAATTTCACATATTTTAGATTCATTGCACACCAACTGAAATTGTCACATGCCTGTCCTGTCTCGTGTTGCACATGTGGTGTTTTGTCATGTTAGGCCATGTGCTCTGTCATTGTTAGATCCTAGCCCCTTGTTATCTCGTTATTGGTTTAATTTGCCCCACCTGTGTTCCCTCATTCCCAGCTTGATTTCTCAGTTTCCCCGTGACCCGTTTGGTATGTGTTCAGTTCTTTTGGTTATGTGTTTGTGTTTTATTTTATAATTAAATCCTTTTCCTTGCACTTGAGTCCTCACACCATTTTCCTTTATTGTAACGTGACAGAACGATCCAACCACCTTGAGGACTCAGCAGGAGGAGTTTGTTTTTTTGTGTTTTGTGTTTTCGCCCGGATATGGAGCTGAATAGACAGGTACAGGTGATGCGGCAAGTAAACTCGAGGTACATCCATCAACAGGGGTCGGTGTAAAGGAGTTTGCCTACCAATTCCTCAGAGAGGTTCATCACCTGTACCTAAATGAGGCAGAGAAGGCGGACATGCCTCTCAGTCCCACGGAGATCGACAGGATGGGGACCCCGGACTTTTGTGAGTTTGTGGACCGACTGGACTCCCTTCCTCCTAGGACCCCGATTCGGAGAGCTCCGTGGGTCCGTGTTCCGGTGGTCCCAGTTCCGGTGGATCGTGTTCCGGTGATCCCCATTCCGGTGGATCCTGTTCCGGTGGACCCTGTTCCGGTGGATCGTGATCCGGTGGTCTCTGTGCCGGTGGTTCCTGTGCCGGCGGTCCCAGTGCCAGTAGGATCGTGTTCCGGTGGATCGTATTCTGGTGATCCCTGTTACGGTGGATCGTGTTCCGGTGGTCTCTGTACCGGTGGTCCCTGCGCCATTGGTCCCAGTGCCGGTGGTCCCAGTGCCGGTGGTCCCAGTGCCGGTGGATCGTGTACCAGTGGTCTCAGTGCCGGTGGACTCTATGCCGGCGGACTATGTGCCGGATGTGCCGCCCCGTTCCGGCGCTGGGCTCTGCCCGCGTCGCCTGAACTCTGTTGGCCGCCCCGGCCGCCTGAACTCTGCTGGCCGCCCCGGCCGCCTGAACTCTGCTGGCCGCCCCGGCCGCCTGAACTCTGCTGGCCGCCCCGGCCGTCTGAACTCTGCTGGCCGCCCCGGCCGCCTGAACTCTGCTGGCCGACCCGGCCGCCTGAACTCTGCTGGCCGACCCGGCCGCCTGAACTCTGCTGGCCGCCCTGGCCGTCTGAACTCTGCTGGCCGCCCTGGCCACCTGAACTCTGCGGGAGGCCTCGGCCTCCTGAACTATTTGTTTTCCCCGTCCCTCCCTTGTTTTCCCCTTCCTTGTCTGTCTCCCCCGTCCCGCCCTGGTCTGTCCCTCCCGTCCCGCCCTGGTCTGTCTTTCTTGCCCCGCCTTTGGCTGATGGAGCGTCTGGTAGCCGCTCCGTAGGGAGGGGGTAATGTCACATGCCTGTCCTGTCTCGTGTTGGACATGTGGTGTTTTGTCATGTTAGGCCATGTGCTCTGTCATTGTTAGATCCCACCCCCTTGTTATCTAGTTATTGGTTTAATTTCCCCCACCTGTGTTCCCTCATTCCCAGCTTGATTATACTCCTATTTATATACTCCTATTTATATTTATATACTCCTTGTGTTTGTCAGTCCTTGTCGGATCGTTGTTATGTCTACGTCTCCCGTTTCCCCGTGTCCCGTTTTGGTATGTGTTCAGTTCTTTTGGTTATGTGTTTTGCCCCATTGTGGGATTTTGGTTTGTGTTTATGTTTTATTTTATAATTAAATCCTTTTCCTTGCACTTGAGTCCTCGCACCATTTTCATTTATTGTAACGTGACAGAAATATTTCAGGTCTTTTATTGTTTTAATACTGATGATATTGGCTTACAGCTCATGAAAACCCAAAATTCCTATCTCAAAAAATTAGCATATCATGAAAAGGTTCTCTAAACAAGCTATTAACCTAATCATCTGAATCAACTAATTAACTCTAAACACCTGCAAAAGATTCCTGAGGCTTTTAAAAACTCCCAGCCTGTTTCATTACTCAAAACCGCAATCATGGGTAAGACTGCCGACCTGACTGCTGTCCAGAAGGCCATCATTGACACCCTCAAGCGAGAGGGTAAGACACAGAAATACATTTCTGAACTAATAGGCTGTTCCCAGAGTGCTGTATCAAGGCACCTCAGTGGGAAGTCTGTGGAAGGAAAAAGTGTGGCAAAAACGCTGCACAACAAGAAGAGGTGACCGGACCCTGAGGAAGATTGTGGAGAAGGACCGATTCCAGACCTTGGGGGACCTGCGGAAGCAGTGGACTGAGTCTGGAGTAGAAACATCCAGAGCCACCGTGCACAGGCGTGTGCAGGAAATGGGCTACAGGTGCCGCATTCCCCATGTCAAGACACTTTTGAACCAGAAACAGCGGCAGAAGCGCCTGACCTGGGCTACAGAGAAGCAGCACTGGACTGTCACTCAAATTTTGCATGTCATTCGGAAATCAAGGTGCCAGAGTCTGGAGGAAGACTGGGGAGAAGAAAATGACAAAATGCCTGAAGTCCAGTGTCAAGTACCCACAGTCAGTGATGGTCTGGGGTGCCATGTCAGCTGCTGGTGTTGGTCCACTGTGTTTTATCAAGGGCAGGGTCAATGCAGCTAGCTATCAGGAGATTTTGGAGCACTTCATGCTTCCATCTGCTGAAAAGCTTTATGGAGATGAAGATTTCGTTTTTCAGCACTACCTGGCACCTGCTCACAGTGCCAAAACCACTGGTAAATGGTTTACTGACCATGGTATTACTGTGCTCAATTGGCCTGCCAACTCTCCTGACCTGAATCCCATAGAGAATCTGTGGGATATTGTGAAGAGAAAGTTGAGAGACGCAAGACCCAACACTCTGGATGAGCTTAAGGCCGCTATCGAAGCATCCTGGGCCTCCATAACACCTCAGCAGTGCCACAGGCTGATTGCCTCCATGCCACGCCGCATTGAAGCAGTCATTTCTGCAAAAGGATTCCCCACCAAGTATTGAGTGCATAACTGAACATAATTATTTGAAGGTTGACTTTTTTGGTATTAAAAACACTTTTCTTTTATTGGTCGGATGAAATATTCTAAATAATTTTTTTAGATTTGATTTTGGGTTTTCATGAGCTGTATGCCAAAATCATCAGTATTAAAACAATAAAAGACCTGAAATATTTCAGTTGGTGTGCAATGAATCTAAAATATATGAAAGTTTAATTTTTATCATTACATTATGGAAAATAATACTTTTATCACAATTTGCTAATTGTTTGAGAAGGACCTGTATATCCAGTGTGATGGTCCATCATGCTTTAAAAACAATTAGTAGTGGGCTGCTATCGGCGTTAACGTGCTGCGTTAACATGAGACTCTTATCAGGCGATAAAAAAAAATATCTCCGTTAATCTATTCTCAAAGTTGGGTTGGGAGCTGAGTCTATTCTACGCAAGCTATGATGACTTTCACCGTGATATTTTAGCACGGATGTATAGCTACCTAGCCAAATTGCACTGTAGGGAGTGAGAACGAGTCTTCGAACCTGCGTGTTTGCTGTGAAATTACCACATCAAGCGTGAACGCTGTCTTCCGAACTCGGGTGCGCACCTGCGAACCGTACTCAAGGCCTGACGAGCGTGACTGACATACTGTAAACAGAGATCTGTACATCTAATTTCTGCTCGTCGTCAGCGTTCTTTAGAGCATTTCAGTAAGATACATTCGCGGCAGATAGACGCAAGTGCCATTACCTACTGAAGCTTTGGTAACAAAATCAACGGTTCAAAAACAAAAATATAAAAGTTAGGTAAACAACGCTATTCATTCTGCCACCTTCTCGCTTGACGTTGTTACCAAGTAACGGGGTAAACAGCTGCTGCTTTAATGACGCAAACGCACCCTGTTCGGACCCAAATAATGTAATATGAACACGGTCCAGGGAGCAATCGAACCAAGTCATTTGGGTAGCACACATATTATGAATGCCTTCGGCAGAATTCAAATGAGCCATTTTAATCTAGATCACTCAAGATCGCACTGAGATTAATCTAGATTAAAAAAAATATATCAATGCCCTCCACTAAAAACAATACAAAAATAAACTCAATGACTATGCACACTGGGTTATAAAGTGTTACCATACACCTACACGATGGAGCTCCCTAGAGTACTAACATAACAGCTGTATGGTGTACTCCATCATGGAGAACTATGAGGTGTAGAAGATGACATTTCTCCAAGAGCATTATATGTCTTCGAGGAAATCTGTATGCGTTATCTTCACATACACCAGAAGACATGTCACTCTTTGTTAAATGTGTTTTCATTGACTGAGGTTATTATAAGAGACTTGACATGTGCTTTGAGTTGAAATTTTAATGCGGTGTGGAATGTGGTCCGGTCCCTGGGGGAAGCTCGCTAAACTGGACCCACTTAGAGTATGAGCAGACTGGGCTTCTTCATCAAAGAGCCCTCCTGATGGCTTCAGGATAAGTCCAACATAAAGCCTAATTGAAGCAAATAGAGTTGCTTTAGAGAACCCTTTGGGTGCAGAAACCTCACAAGTCTTGATATGGGTATATGCCTGTAACCTTTGGTAAAGAGTTGAAATGAGCAATGCTTTAGTTAGACCACCAAATCAGATGGGACACATGTAATGCTAGAGACCTCATTCAAGTCATTACTGAACTAGAGGGCTATATCCAAACTGGGAACAATGACTATCAGGCTCTGGGATTCCCCAATCACATTTAGCTTCTACCTTTTGCACTTTCTTCTCCTGAACCAGCCAGCAAGCTTTCATGGTAACCGCGGGGTGTGATACGACTACTGCTTTCTGACTATTTCTGGTCTATATACGGGTCCACAAGGCAAACAGACATCTGAAAAGACATCAGATAATTGCTTCATTAGTTGCTCTAGTTGCTGCCTTGGATCAGGGAGAGCTGCTCCCCAAAGTCTACCTTTGCAGGGGTCTCTGCTGCAGAGCAAGTATGACCCACTTTTTTTATCAGGTGGTGTGATACAGCTGTTCCACCTTCTGTTGGCTGGCCACCAATATATAATCTGTACATGCAGAATTCCACAGAAATCGGCACAACTGGAACACACATCGTTTACAAAGTTCCACACATCCTCCATCTCTTAAACATTTGTTTATTAAGTATTTGAGATAATTGGATCTCAGCAACCAATACGAGTGTAACACTCTCAGTTAATCTAACATTTTATCATATTTTAATCTATTGCACAGGATGCATAAAAAGGCCATCTGTGTCACGTTACAATAAAGGAAAATGGTGTGAGGACTCAAGTGCAAGGAAAAGGATTTAATTATAAAATGAAACATAAACACAAACCAAAATCCCACAATGGGGCAAAACACATAACCAAAAGAACTGAACACATACCAAACGGGTCACGGGGAACCCGGAGATGTAGACATAACAACGATCCAACAAGGACTGACAAACACAAGGAGTATATAAAGGGGAGAAATCAAGCTGGGAATGAGGGAACACAGGTGGGGCAAATGAAACCAATAACGAGATAACAAGGGGCTAGGATCTAACAATGACAGAGCACATGGCCTAACATGACAAAACACCACATGTGCAACACGAGACAGGACAGGCATGTGACAATCTGTCCATACAGGATCACTGCTAACCAAATTGGTATCCTTACATGGAAAATTCTTTGACTGTTGATCCTGTAAATATGAAAAACTTTGTTATTTGTTAAAGGTTACAACATCATGAAGGCTTCTGGAACGGTTTCAATGTATATCTTTGATCTCAGAAATATGTATGGGATTATGAAGTCCATATTGGTCATAGACAAAGCTTGTGCAGGTGTTTCAGTTAATCATAAGACAAGGTGCAAATCGAGTGCCCATCAGAAACTCTTTAGGGATACCCACCAAGCTGGTCAGAGCTGATGGGTATAAGGGAGTCATTCAAGACCAGGATCTACTCCAAAGTATACCTTAACAGTGACCTAAAAAAAGTACTGTGTCATATTTTCTTTACTTAAATCTCTCAAGGTAGATAAAGTGCAATAACCATTTGCACACATTGTAACCTTTGTTTGGACGGACTCTGATAGTTACAGATGGCACTTGTGGCACTCCTGAAGGAGTTTTGGTTCCTTGCCACCATTGCCATTGGTTTTTGGCGTGCTTAGTTGGGGACACTTAATCTGCCTACATTGGCACTATATGATAATTGAAATTAGCTGGAGAACATCACCATTTTCACTAGAGCGGCTGTACAGCCGAACCAAATTCTGTTGCATTATTTTCCTGTTAAGACTGTGAATCTGCTTTGAAACAATTGGATTTGTTAAAAGCGCTATTTAAATAAAGGTGACTTGACTTGTGTTTTACCATGATACACTTTAATCAGCACATAAGGGCCTTCTTTATCCAGAATTCTTGATCCCTGTACATTTTAATATAAACATATCCATCACCTTCTGATGGATTGGCCACATGTCCCCAATGTTTGGTGTTTCCCTACCTACAGTCCGAGATGTTGGGATAGGCTTCAGCCTCCCCACGATCCTACAGGATATGTGGTTTGGAAAATGGATGGGTCGTGTTTGGGTAAAATATGGACAAACCCAACCGTTGGTTTAAATTGTTTTAATTACATTTTTGAAGCCAATGGTTGGGTCTGTCCATATTTGACCCAAGCACGGGTTGAAACAACCCAGCATCTTTTAGACTAATGGACAAGCTTCGCCAAACTGAACTTAAAAGGTAAATTCTCCTGCATGTTGTTCCAAACACAAAAAGAGAAAAAAATCTTAGTGTAGTCCATACAACTACTGTGTTATATTCCTAGTGTACTGAAGTCATATGAACATTTTGCAAATAGAACAGACATAACCTTTATTCACTGAAAATCCACCACTTGAAAGTTGTAATGCGCATTCGAATTCAGATTGAAAATGTCATTGATGCCGCTGATGGCAAAACATCATTGGTTACTATGTATTTAATTTTGACATCAAAACACTATGTGCACAAGTTGTATGAACTATTTTTGAGTTTTTTGGAGTTTGACTGACATGGTTGCTAGGAACTGGGATGACCAAATGCCCCTGTTGTCCAGGAACAGTTTTTGGTGCTCTGAAATTACACAAAAACTTGCAATTGGAAAAGAACTACCAACATCTGCTGGTTATCAGAGCGATAGTGTAGTGATTATTTTCAACAACAGGGGGGGCTACAAGATACACTGATTAGTTAAGAAGTTAAGAACAGAGATTATTATCATCAATCATCCAAAGAGACACATTTCAAGGTAATTACATACTTACAATACATAATTACATACATCTGTTCATGTTAAATCAATGTAATACTGTTTGTACGTACTATATAACAGAGCTTGAACGTGAAGCGAGATTTTGTCTTCCGCAAAAGTTCCGCCATCACAACATAGTAATTCCCACACACACATCTTAACCCCTTACCCATTACACTTGCAACAATTACATTTGTGGACAGCACATTGTGCCAAAATGAGCCTAAATGCACAATTAAGGGTAGCAAAAATCAATTTCTAAAATAACATACACAATTGTATTGTCCTCATTTTTTTAAGTCATATATAACAACAAGTGAGATTTTAATGATATTCTGAACACTGAACTAAGAAATATGCATTTGGAATGACATAAGGGTTCAAATAATGGTAGAATTTTCATTTTTGAGTCAACCTATTTCTTTAAACCCAGACTCTTCTCCAGACAGCAAACTACGCATTAAATTCTCCAAGCCTTTTAATTGGCTCTAGATCCATTAGACAGCACCAAGTGTTATTTGCCATAGTTGCACTTAGCTCACTGATTGGTTCATGGCCCAGAGAGAACAGGCAAGAGAGACAGAAGAAGAGAAAGACTGCATGAGCCATCTATCTTTTGCAGTTGAGAGCGACTATTGATTTTCTCAGCCAATAGATTGCTCACATGGATAATTGGTAAATTAGCCTGGTAATTGGTCACAATAATTAGCCATTTTAGGATATCATGTGTAATGAGTAATATTGCTGTTCACATTCCCCAGCTCAGTTTAGAGCGGAGGGATACCCTCCCCCATCAGACGAGTGTCGGATCAATTGGAAAGCAGTCTTTCTTTCCCATCCTCCTTTCCTTTCCATTTAGCACGGCAGGCTTTCCCGTAATACTACATCTGTAGAGGGCCTGACTGAAGGAATGCTTGCATATACATACATACACTTGGGTGTGATTTTCAAAGGTATGGAAAGTAACCGGGCAACTCGAGTGAGTGTGTGAGCAGACATTTGGCAAGTATAAGGCAGTATTAACCGCACAGTTTTACGGTAAATAAACACTAGTAGGTTAAAGGTGAAGTGTTTTTTCAAAGTTAAAATACTTTCTTGAAAAGTATAAGCACAGTGGTGCTATCGAAATGCTTGAGCAGCCTGACCAGCTAAACACAGTAACATCGACTCTAGCGATGGCACAGGTTTGGGCTGGAAGTAATCTGACTGTCCAGCCAATGGAAAACAAGGGGAGTGTTTTAAAACGATCATTCATTTTTGGAACTTCACCCTTAAGGGTCAACAAGGGAAATAAGATGAGAATAAGTGCTGCAGCATCAGGAATTTAGCAATACATTTCTCTGTTTGCTTGCATGGTCCAACACGTCTCCATCTGCCGGTAACACTTTATTTTACATGTGTCTTTGCGCAAAAACAAACAAATATTATTACAAAATTTCATTCTAGCCTGTGCCAGTCTCCTATTCAGTTAACATTGTAAACAGTGCAGCTCCTGCTCACATGAACACCATCGGCTGTTCTCGAAAGCGATTTACTGTTTACCACATAAACTGCGTATGAGACTGGCAGAGGCTAGAATGATATTGACGAATAACGTTGTTATTTTTGTTCTTTCTGCAGTCACATTGACTATTTAAACTATGTCTTTACTGCCTTTCTGGACCTTTAAAAACTGTTAATTAAATTGCTGTCTAGGGATGAGTCAGAGAGCTTTCGGATTTCATCAGAAATATGTTAATTTGTGTTCATAAGATGAACGGAGGTCTTATGGGTTTGGAAAGACATGAGGGTGAGGAATTAACCCTCAGGAGTCGGCCGGCGCGATAGCCTCGCTTTGTTTATTATCAGTGCCAAAGAGTCTCAAATAACTCTGTCGATTTGTATCATTCAGGCAAGTGTTATACACCATTATAATCTGTTAAGTTTTTATTATTCTTTGTGTACAGTCACAATAAAAACAAATTGTTGTGCTTTTTGCAAAATAAGAAAACTAACATGATGCGTGATCTGGAGCCTCTCTGTCAAAGACATCTAATCTGATTCTCTTCAGAAAACGATCTCTAACTTAGTGATTAATTATCACACAAACATAAGACATATGTCCAAAGAAACGAATGTCTAAAACATTTAAAAAAGAAGTCAAGTCAAGTCAAGTCAAGTCAACTTTATTTATATAGCTCTTTTAACAATGCAGATTGTTTCAAAGCAGCTTCACAGTGTTAAACACAAAAATAATGCAACAGAACATATTTCGATTATCATACAGTAACAATGTGGGCTTTAGATCAGTAATTAGATCAGTAATTTAGTCTATATGGTTAATTTAGTTTAATTATTAGATTTATTTTGAAATTAATTTGAAAGATTGTTTTTCCCCAACTGAGCAAGCCAAGCCAGAGGCGACAGTGGCAAGGAAACCAAAACCCCATCAGGAGACCTAATGGAGAAAAATAAACCTTGGGAGAAACCAGGCTCAGTCGGGGTGCCAGTTCTCCTCTGGCCAATTAACAAACAGCGTATTATTATTATTCTGGCAATTTTAAAGGTCAGAGGTCATAATAGATCTGAATATTCGAAAGATCTGAGGCAACACGCAGGAGACGGGTTTATTGAGGATGATGTATCGATTAAATAATTATTAAAAATAAATAATTTGAAATATCAGAGTCATCACGCAGGAGACAGGTTTATTGAGGATGCCGTATTGATTAAACAATTACTAAAGTGTAATATTCGAAAGATCGGCGGCAACATGCTGGAGACGGGTTGTTTTGAGGATGACATCGATTTTAAAGAATTATTAACTAGGACAATTCAAACAATCGGAGTCATCCCGCCGGAGACAGGTTTATTGAGGATGCCGTGTGGATGAGGCAGCTTAAGGGGGAGTCTAAATGACACGGTCTCTGCAGAATGACATTAATTAAATTTTTGGATGAAATGAAAGCTCTAGCTTAAGTTCAGCCAGGAAGATTCAATATTACTCATCCCATTCAGACCTAACCAATCATATAAAAGTATAAAAGATAAAATGTACTTACACATGTCTGAGTTCACAGATGCTGATGCCAACATTTACCTCCATCCTCCCCACCACCACTAGGACTGTCCTCCCAGGGGGTCGGCTGTGTCCCTGCCTTACCCTCGAGACGAGAGCTACGGACGAGGCCTACACCAAAGAACCTCTAAATGTAATACTTGCTGGTCTGTTAATAAATGTGTTACTTCATCATACTTCATCTGGCCTCCCGAGTCTTTCTGGTAGAACTATCCCTCTATTTAATATTACTCAGTACCTAAATGTATAATTACACAGCACTCTGCACTGCACAAAAAAATGTGACCCTTTGGACAAGGGATGCACCGCTTTCTGTGTGCAAACATTCGAAGTGCGTTCCCAGAAAGCTGCCTCTCAGACAGCGTGAAAATAATAGTCTATTGAATCTGTGTTCTCTTTCACGTCTTCTTGCACTTGAAAGGACAAATTCACACAAAATAATGTGAAAATGCCCATATTGGCAAGTATCCTTGTGAAACATAGTCGGTTATGTCTTAAGTGAACGAAAACACGTGTGTAACTGTATGTTGGATACGTGCAGATCTTTTCAACCACAGGGGCTAAATGAAGTTCTCACGAGGAAGCACTTTTTATAAAAAGTTCTGGAACTTTCTGGGTTTTTTCAGCATTTTTAAAACTCTGTTGCGGTGTGTGGTGTAAGAGTTGTTTGCTATTTAAATCAACAATGAAGTTTAAAAAATACGACAGATGGACGACGACTTGGTTCAGGCATTATTAAGCGTATATAGGGAGGACGAAATCCAGCGGGAACTGGGAAGTCACGCGCAGTCCTACGTCACCGGACTAATTTGCTTAATCTTCACAGTACAAGTTCCTGGGGCAAATTGTTCCGGGTAATTTTGGTGGAAACGCAGCTTTTGTCCTCAATGTTAATCTAACAACAAAATACAAAGAGAAATCTCTATATATATTTCATACAGTGAAGAATATGCAGTGCTATTTTACATTTGATTACTTTATTTAATTTCTGTAGGTGAAAATTATGATGTTTCAGTGGTATTTGACAAAAAAATTAAATAATAATTCCTTATCGTTGAGCCCGCTGGAGCAGCTCTAATATACATTGTGTTATATATTTTTTGTTTAAAGGCATAATTAGGTGTGAAAATAACTGAAGGAAATATCTGTTTGCTAAGACAACTATTTTTTTACCTTTTTTACCCCTAAAAGGTGCATATTAGTACCTTAGAGTAGCAATACCTTAAGGCACTATCCCCCGTTGGTAACACTTTATTTTAGGGTTCAGTTATTAACTATTAACTAGCTGCTTATTAGAATGCATATTACTAGGATATTGGCTGTTTATTAGTACTTATAAAGCACATATTAATGCTTTATTCTTCATAACCTTATTCTACATCCTTTAGTCCTACCCAATACCTAAACTTAAATGCTACAAAAAATACCATACTAACTATGAATAAGCAGTAAATTAGGAGTTTATTGAGGCAAAAGTCATAGTTAATAGTGAATATAGGTTCCCCAAACTAAAGTGTTACCGAACCGTTTAGTGGTAAATAAGGTACAAAGATGTCCTTTTAAGTGTATTGCGCCAGTGACAAGCTGTTGTTCCCCTAAAGGTAAAATTTGTGTACTTCTTTTTTTCTTTTCCTGAGAGTGTGTAACAAGGACACCTTAAAATAAAGTGTAACTCATCTGCCTTAACCAAAGGCAGATGGAGGCATGTTTGAAAAATCAGTTTGTAACAATCATTATTGAAAAGAAAAGAAAAAATCCACACTGACCACAAAATGGGGATATAGCAGATCAGCTGCCGTCACTGCCTCGTGTTTTTTTGCTGCTAAAACATGCACACACTCGCAGACAAATCTGGAGTCATCACCTCTTTATCATGAAATGCTTCACCATATGTGTTTTCATGCTAGCGTATGAGTGGAAATCCCCCCCGTCCAGACTATCATGCCCCTATCCGACCACTCTCACGGGAAGAAAAGACAAGGAAAAGCAATGAGTCATATCTCAATTGACTGTGGATGAGGAGACACAGGAAAGGGATCAGACCAATTTTGTCATGCATGTGTGTGTCTAGTGTTATTTATTTATGTTGTTTTTTTTTTTTTGGTTACTTCATCGTTTGTGATAATCTATTCGGTAGATAAAGACAATTTTTTTTACTTAAATTGAAAAGATTTTGAAAGCTTTCTGTTTATGCATTGGTGTACATGTGAATGTCTGTTACTGTAATCTGCACTGTCTACCAGCTGATTCTAATCACTAGGGGAATTTTGCAAAGTTTGTGTGTCTTTGAGCGCGTACCACCATAAAACTGTTCTTATGAGGTCTGAGGCCAGTTTAGCAAAACTTTTTGTGATGGGCAATACTTTTCGACATGTTGCAGATTTCCCCACCAAAAATACTGACCTTTTTTAACAACATGCAAACGTTTTATTATTATAATAGTACAGATGATCTTATCTGCAGTCAAATAGACCTTTCCTTCTAGGCATATTCAAATATCAGTCTGGCACTATATGAGCATAGTGAACAGCTTCTAACTTGAACTGCACATATTGCTGGTCTTTTTTCTTCTGAAACTCCTCTTCTGCTCTTTTTTCTGTTTCTGAAAACAGGAAGTACCCATAGAGCATGCTTCCTATGTCCAGATCCCTCTCTAACCCCATCCCCTGCCCCCATCCTACCCACACACACACACACACACACACACACACACACACACACACACACACACACACACACACACACACACACACACACACACACACACACACACACACACACACACAATCTAGAATAGAGTGGCTTTGGAGCCCTGCCTAAGAGAGGCGCTAAATAGACTAAATGTGAGTAATGTTTTTTTTTATTGTTTTTTTTTTTTATTGAAGCTGTTGCAATTCCATTTCAGAGAGTTCCAAATTTAACCTTTGAATAATATACAGTGTACAAAGCATGCTTTGCATGCTTGCAATTTAACAGTGTGGTCCGTGAAAAACAAAAACAAAAAACATATAGACATTTCCCATATCTGTTCACTGCTGTGGGTCAATGGTTTGGAGTTACTGGACAGAACAGACCCATAATGATGTTGAAATGTGCTCGTACTTATACTATATCAGGGTAACACTTTATACAAAGTAGACTCATTGGAAAAACCTGCTGATGGTGTTAATGTAACCCTTCCTGCTCTAAGCGGGACTCGAACTTGGGTCTGCCGGCATGAGAGTCGGCTGTTCTAACAAGGAGGCTAAAGCCTGCAACCTCTACCGCAAGTTGCTAGAGTGTCTCTTGAGATTAGAGGAGTATGGTTGACTCGCACAGCAACTGCTAGCTGGCCTCCGTTACGCTCACCCCCCTAAACCTCACTCCCATCCGGGTCACGGCACCAATATAACCCTTCCTGTTCGCACACTCCCCGCTCCAATCAGGACTTGCACCAGGGTCCACTGGCTTGAGAGTCGGACGATCTAACAAGAAGGCTAAAGGCTACAACCTCTACCGTCAGTCACTAGAGCGTCTCTTGAGAATAAAGGAACGAGGTTTACTCGCACAGCAACTGCTAGCTGGCCTCTGTTACATTAACAAAAAGCAAACATAAGATTTAACACATTTGCTAAAGCAACCATGCCATTTAGCTTGCATTGAGTCTTTGAGCTCTTCGATCGTGAATGTGTTACACAGGACTCTGATCGCTTCACAAGCACAGTGCAGTACCAGGTGAGTTACCAAGCAAGTTTACTACAGCAGAAAAATGCATACTTATAGAGCTGGTTAAGTGATGCAAACAGCAAAGTAAAGTGGTAAAAGTATTTTGATGTCATAACAAAAAAAGTCTTTATTGTTTGATAATCTGCCACTGTAATCATAATTTGTGTAAAAAGGAATACAAGCTGTTGCTGTTTTACTGCCTCTAGTGTTTATTTCAGAAACTGCAGTAAATTGTATGCATAGGTACGTACGTTTTTCGAACAAGCCTATGTTGACTTTATTTTAATGTGTCCTTCAGCTGTGTCCTATAAAGAATGGTGTGATTGCAAGCAGATTGAGTTAAGGACCCATCAACATGCGCCATCTAGAGTTTCGTGACAGAACTTTGTTGATTTGATTGGAATTTTATTGTAACAGAACATTAAAAGCATGACCATTTATTACTTGCTATGCATACCCTTGCAGTAACTGTGTACTGTAGTCACAGGGAGAAATAGAGAAAGTGAATAAATGAAGTTTCCCGCCCTCATCAACTTTCCTGGGTCGTTACCTTGCACCTGACAGATCAGAGGTCACCAAAGGTCAAAGCTTGAGGGTCAGGGAGGCAGTTAACCTCCCTGCAAATCAAGCTTTCTGCCCGTGAAAGCTGCCCCCCCAACACAGAATGGCACAGGTGTTGAGGAGGAAAGCAAGATTTACAGAGAATACTGTTGGTATTTAGCTCACACAAAGTCTGAATGGACTGGGGAAAGTGCTTTGTTCTTCCTAATTCAGTACTCATTTCTTCTGGTTTTAGTAATCCATTAAAGCACACTCTGCCTTTCTCCTCTTCCCCATGTTTTGTCTAATTGTCTCTCTGAGTGTTTGTACGTGGCCAGCATATGGGCTCTTTCAACATGGATGAGTGTTTCTCTGTGTTTGTATGTTCCCACTAGAGTGTTTGTTTCTGGCAGCATGTGGCTCTAAAAGTGTGTTTACTGTGATCTATATCTCTGCCCTCTCAATAACTCTTTGCTTTAACTCCAGACAAGCGCTCTTGGCCTCTGCCTCTCCTCTCTCTCTAGCTCTGTCTACCTATCTTTCTCTGTACAACTACAACATCTATTGTCAGTTACATTAAAAAGTCATTTGCCGGCAGGGACCTCAAGCACAGGGAGCTGTCGGAGCAATCGTGCCTAGACTTGATCAAATAGATGTTGTTGGTTAAAGCCCAGCAGGACCCGCCAGGGGTGCTCTCCAAATGCTCTTCTGAGGATCACGAGAGAAAAGGAGGAATGAAAAAGAAGCGCTGTCTCTTTCCCTGATTTTTAGCACTAGAAAGATGTACGGAAACACTGACAGACTCTCTTTCAGCACATGTGAAAAGTGTTTGTTTATGTGTATGGGCTCTGGAAAACATCTCTGCACAGAAAAATGTGTTCTCATTTCTCTCCTCTTTTGTTGCCTCTTTTTCTTGTTTCTTTGTTACCTTTGGTCACTTTTGGCTTTGACCCCAAGACATGCTCATATAAACAGGAAGAAGTCACAATGACCCAATGGGGCCTCTGCTATGCAAATGCTCTCTGTCTCACACACACACACACACACACACACACACACACACACACACACACACACACACACACACACACACACACACACACACACACACACACTTGCTGAGTCACGCTCACATGTTTGAGTCAAGACTTAAAATTAATCTTTTTAACACTAAATACAATGAATCTCACATTTTATTGTCCCTTTCAACCAGTTGACCTTTGATATTTCTCACAGAGCTTGGAGAGTTTCCATATCTTTCACCTCCAGACACAAATTAAGTGGCATTTGCAAGTAAAACTTGAGAAATGAGTTTAAAATGCACAGGACAGTCAGTGATTGATTACGATCCTAAAAAGAGAAGTCATTGTACATTACAGACCTCTATTTATTGCACTGGACATTAAATTAATTATAGAAACACAATGTACAGTATCCCCTTACAAAAATGCAGTAGTATTAAATCATATTCATTTAATAAATAAATAAATAATGTACACACATCATCCACAAATATTGAGCTGTGGGGGTCAAGCAGGAGACATGGAAGACATTTCGCAATATAAAATGTATATTTTTATTTTGTTATGCTGTAAATGTATTCAAACATGTTTCGGAATGTTTTTTTCGAGTATGGCCCTGTATGATGTCATAAAGGCGGAACTCCTTATATGGGCACTATGGGGACCATGACATCAACAATGTCACTAAAGAAGTGTGTTTCTGGTTGTGAGGGACGGATAATCTCGTTCAGCTTCCCAAATAACCCAGCGTTAAGGGAACAGTGGATGCCGTTTGTTTTTCCAGAGCAGCAACCGAGTTCTGCAAGTGTGTATGTTTGTTCCTGGTCACAAGTCGAAACCGCAGGTGTGCGCGTGTGTGTGTGTGTGTGTGTGTGCATGCACGCGTGACTCTTAAGCTCCGCCCACTGCACGCCTTCACAAGTTCGGCTGTTTTCTGAATGAATCGGTACAGCGTATCTGTCTTTTATAAATATGATTAAACTAAAGACTCTTCTGAGATATGAAGATGCAGTACTACCAGTGGCGTAGGCAGAATAGTATTTTTGGTCGGGCCTGGGCAAAAAATGAGCGGGCACGATCACGCGGGGCGGGGGTTGTCACTGTCAGCATAACCCAAAACTGTAGCTACAACCTGTACACATATGAGCAGCGGTTACAACTCACTTTTGACCCTTTAGTTCCATTATTATTTTTAATAATGATAATGATAATGAAATAAATTTATTTTTATTTAAATAAACGTCTTTTTGATCTGATATGTGATGGGAAAAGGAGAGCGAGTTCGGCAAAAGGTGGATTTGAACTGAGAATTGCAGGTCGAATTTGCGTCTAAACTTCGGCGACGCACTTTACCCCTGTCCTATCACTGATTGGCTTTTACGGCGTGTTCCCGGCTTTACAGAATGAACCCGCGCTTGGTATTGAAAAGTCTTACCGTTACTTGTGGGTTGATGGATGAGTCCAAAAGTCCTTTTTATAGAATTTTGCATTTATCTATCACACAACTGCAAATTATAGGCTACGTGAATAGGCAAAAACACTTCATGAACGAGCTGCGCATCATGCATGAGACTGCCTGACACCTAATTGCCTAACACAGCTGTCAAACAAACTCATCAAACATTATGCAAAAAACATAGACTGTAAAACAACACATTGTTAGTATTTGAGATGTTATAATAATTCTGTAATCACGTTAAAATAATTTAAACAACTGTTATTTAACAAATATTATATCTGCTACCCGCTGGCTACGCCCATGAGTACTACTCTATTAGAAACTCTGTGTGTTATGTACCCTTTAACTCTTTTATTGTAGTTGCAGTTTAACAGCAAAGCTGCCCTTTTCAGGATTCTTTGAATAGAAAGTTTGAAGATCAGCATGTTTTAAATAGAATTTATTCCTGTGATCATTACTCCAGTCTTCTGTTTCACGATCCTTCAGAAATCATTCTAATGCTGATTTGATGCTCAAGAAACATTTCTTATTATATGTTGAATGTGCTGCTTCGTATGTTTGTGGAAACCGTGATATATATTTATCCTCGCTGAGTAAAAATACTAATTGATTTATTCCTTGTGTGGCAACTGAGCACCTATCTTTCTACGCAGCATGCAGTTTGTGTAGCAAATTGAGATGAATGGGGAAGCCAACTGAGAGTTTCTCCAGGTATTATACAGACCTCTTTGAGTGCGACTGTTGCCATCCTCTCTAACGACTGACTGTTAGAGTGACTATCAGCAGGGCTTTACTTCCTGTTGGCAAAGACTTCAGGCCCTCGAGTCATCAAGCTAACCAGTTTTAATAGTTCTCGCCGGAGAACTCTTCTGCAATTGCACTTAATGACTGTCACATCAAGTTCACACAGTAGGCCGAGCAAATAACGCATCCGTGCGCTCACTTACAGAGAGAAATTTGGGTATGATCACTGTTTGCAACTTCCAAAGAGTCCAGACCTTACTTGTGTATCTAGTGCACAGCCGCTGGCATTTGGGACAGCTGGCAAAACAATAACAAATGGCTAATAACAGCTCTCGGTAACGAAAGATGACATGATGCTTGGAACACGCAAGTGTTTCTTCCTCTCACCCCATTCACCCGTGTTCTTCTCTCCTCCAAACCTGTTTTTCATCGTCTCCTCTCCCCCTGCTCCTCTCTTGATAATCGCATTAGCTCCAATCCCTCGTATTGAAATCCCAAACTGCTCTGCGTATTAATCGTGCAGGAATCTCGTTACAGCTTCTGCTGTAATTTAAGCCATCTGCTGAGGGGTGGGCGAGCGGGACGGCGGGAGAACTTTTGCACGCCTCGGGGCCCTGTCTCTGTGTTTGCGAGGTAGCTATCTGCATGCTCGCTCCTCTCTTTTCCTGAACAGAATGAGCTGGAGAAAGACAGATAAACAGAACAGACAGGTCAAGCTCTGATACTCTGTCCTCATGTGACCCCTGAGCTCTCTTGTGAACCAAGTGTCTAATTCCTAAATCCAGCACACACGGTAAGTGCTGTTGATATAATGTGATACTGGAACTCTATGCTTGCTAGTCTCGTGTCGGCAGATTTTTCACTATCAGCATAAAGTCTGGTCCACATTGCAGCTAATCCTGGCCAAGAACCAGCCATTTAAACAGGAAGAAACCATCTGACTTGAATGTAAAGTGACCAACCAGAGATAGCTTTTTTATGTGACATTTAACGCTGTTTGATTTGTCACTTACATGCGTCTAAGATTCTCAAACAAAATGTTTAGATATATTTAAAGGATTTGATTGCTGTTGCAGCCAGTTATCAGCCAGATAAAACCTAGGCAACCTGACTCCCAGATATGGGAGAGTGGGGTAAGATGAGCCAGTGGGTACGACTGTAGCCCCTAATGTCCTAACATGTTCAACATGGCAGACAGACTAGCATGCCAAGAACCTTTTGACTAAAATGTTTATTATTTTCAATGACATTCATTCATTCATTCATTTTTATTTCATTTAATTTTACTCAACAATCTCTGTTTAGCAGGGACGTCACTAGGATTGGAAGACAGGGGGGGCTTAGCCCCCAGGGTATTTGTAACTTGTGTTTGCAAAATCTTTCCACTCACATCTAGAGCTACAATTATGTCAACAACCAGTCAAGAAACCAAGATGTTAACAAGTAAAACGTGACAGACATATCCTCTCCTTCCATTTCTACTCTGTTAAAGAAAAGCTACAGTAATGTTAGCTTTTAGACACATCAAAGCTGCATGGGGGAATTTACTGAGTCCAGACTTTGCTCCTGATGAGTTACTATAAGCAATGACTTAAATGCTATCTGTCTGCTCATGTAAATGTATGATAAAGTAATATCTAATTCCTCTCTATATAATCTCCTGCGGCTGCTTCTCTTTCTCTCTGCTAAAATATCTTCGAATATCCATCTCATCTGCTCAATGAATTGAAGAATACAACAGTAATAGCATTAACAGGGACCCTCTGACATTTCGTTTTCAGTGACAACAACATTCTATGGGGATTGATATTGTTTTAGAATATGCCTATTATAGAGATAGGTTGTATTATTGGCAAAGAATACAGAGTTTGAATTAGCTTGCTAAGTTAACCATTTCTTGTATTTTGCTTGTTCACTCTAGCTAGACTACAGGTTATTATAGTTTTGCATTTTTCATTATTTTTTATTTTTATTTCGTTTTTTTTTTCAAATTCAGTTTAGTTTTAATTCGCTTTTAAAGTGGGTTTGCTAGTTTAGTTTAGTTTTTTTTAAATGCTTAGTTTTAGTTTAGTTTTTATTAGTTTTAGTCTTTTTTGTAATTTGGGTTATTTGTCAGGGCAAGATTCACAAAGGTCAGAAAAAGTATTGTGTAATAATAACTCAACAAAAATCATACAATTTTAGAAAATATTCATTAAAAATAAAACCAGTAACTTACATAAAATGTACATGGGCACAAATATGTAAACAGTCACACTTGTAAGTGCAAAATGTGTAAGTGTGCCAGTAAAAAACCTAAAGAGCCAACAGACTAAAGAAGACATACATGAACCGCATGTTTTCAACCCATCTTTGAGCTAAAATACAAATAGCTTAACCTAAACCTAAATTGAGCTAAACCTATACAAATACCACAGCTGTACAATTTTAACACCCTATACTAAATTTACCTATACAATAGCCCACTCATCTAGACTGAAGCAGCAAACATTCAGTGTAAGAGTAAACTAATGACATTACATTATTTAATATTTGAATCACAGCTTATATGGTGTTTTGACATCGACAACCCAAGTGCATTTTACCTCAAATTTGCGACTAATTAACTTTCTAAAGTAGCCATCGCTTCTCGGGTCGACATTAACACACTGACAAAACTATATTCAGAATTAAAAATATTTTTATACCACTTTTTAATGTGTGATTGTGTAAAGGTGTTCACGAGATACCAACCTTTCATGAACTTGCTTTCTACGTCGAACACTCGTTCTCATGGAGACGGCGGTGTGCAGGGAGGGGAGGGGCTGTGTGTGTGTGTGTGTGTGTGTGTGTGTGGGGCGCGCGTGTATGTGAGAGAGACTCGTGAGTGAGAGACGCAGGGAAAGGAAATGCAGCTGAACGTTATTTGCTCTATGAAATACATTGACAAAGACGAAAACTAAGGACATTTAATCTTCATTTAAACTTCCGACTTTTCGGCTATTTTTGTACCTGGATATTGTTGCGTCGAAATATGAATGAGGATACGGTTATTGATAAATCGAATTATGTTGTTCTTATTATCATTTAGGGGGGCTTAGGAACATTTTGGGGTAGCTTCAGCCCCCCTAAAATAGGCCTAACGACGTCCCTGCTGTTTAGGCTGTTTTTGGGAAGGTTACAACTTTGGTGTTCAACATATTGTTTCAGAAATGCAAACAATTAAAGATATGGAAATTTCTACTTCATTTGGTTGGTTTTATGTTGTTTAAATTAGTTTTAAGAAAATAAATATGATCATTTGTAAAAGGAAATTTGATTATTGAAGGAGGTAAGTTATCTTTACAATCTCACATGGGTTTGATTCAGATTTAATCAGATGGTCCGTTTACACCCAAATTGTGCAACTTACCCACTGACTTGGATCAACTTACCCCTAACCTGGGGTAAATTGAGCCACAGGAACACTTTTCTATATTTCTAGAAGCTTCTGTCATCATTTAAAATGATAGCAAAGATCCTGCAATTACTTCAGATACTTTCATTGTACTTCTGCCTTATTTGATCTTATCTTGAGGACAACATAAGTAAAAAATGGCTCATCTTACCCCACTCTCCCTATTGAGTAAAATAAGCCCAGTATTTATATGTCAAAACGTACTGACTTTGTCACACATCCATCGCTAAATCTAGAGGTCTGCATGTAATCCGCTAAAGATATGTATATATTTCTTCATGCTCCCACGCACAACCTTTATGTTTTTTCCTGCTTCAAACTGCAAAATCCCGCAGGTTGAGATCAACATGGACTTTTCAGTCCCGTTTCAGTATAATAGTCTTGCTCCAGTGTTACAGGCTGTTTTCTTTCCAATTCCCTCACCTCACCTGATGCATTTGCAGCTTCCCCTAGCTGTTGATTACACACCAAAAACACTGAGAAAACCATTCATTGTTGTGTTGCACAATAGGCAAATAACGTTTACTCCTTCAAAACATAAATTACATTTGAGTAACTATTTTATTTTAGAATCCCATTCAAAACTTGCCCCACGGCATCTGCGTTGGGTCCTATGTTCAGAATCCGTTGGTTCAACAGTTTAGAGCTGTAGTTAATGACGTCACTCAGGTAATGGAAACTATTGCTGTACATAATGAACATGGCATCTGAGCACTATTTTCTGTTTTCCATTGTTTGCTTTATTTCTAGATTCAAACATCTAGAATTTGCGGGTTCACATTCACACATGCGCACTCTTCAAAAACGGCACTTTCATTCTCTTCACAAACAAATACAACAAAAAAACCCCCACTAAATTAAATTTTTATCAATTTGGGATTGATGACAGATTTGGAAATTTCAATACTTGACAAAGTAATGTGGTAAACGTAAGGGCTTATATTCATGACTATGGGGATGACGTGACTAAAACAGGCACAGAACTAATGAAGCACGAACCAATACGAACATGAAACATGAAACAAAGGAGCCGGCTGCAAGTTGGACACATTTTCTAACCAGAACGCATTGCTTCTGTCAGGCGGCAACCGACCTGTGTGACGCCGCGTGAAATCAAACGAGCCCAATATCACATGAGGGGAAAAGAGAATGGTAACACTTTACAATACGGGTGCACTAATATGCATTAATTCATGCTTAACTAATGCACAGATAATCATGAGTTAATGTGTTACTAATGGTGAACTAACCCATTTATTAATGATTACTGCATCAGCAACTAATGAAGATTCGACATGATTAATAGATTAAGTCATCATTGAATTGTTATTAGTTAAATGTGTCATAATGTATTAATTGGTTAATAACATATTATATTAACTAATAATGTAAATTAATGTGTTAATTACTACAACGGGTCAAAGCCATGCATTTCAACTTCCAACTTCCTTAACTAATTGATTAAGTAATATGTAATTGTGGTTATGGGTTTTGAATTAATTTTTAAGTAGTTAATAGTCATGTGCCCCAACAAGTAAAGTCATACCATAATGACACATCTGTAAATCATTAGCTAATGATTAATTAAAGCAGACAACTGGAAGTTGAAATGCATGGCTTTGACCCGTTGTGGTAATTAACACATTCATTTACATTATTAGTTCATATAATATGTTATTAAGGAATTAATACATTATGACACATTTAACTAATAACAATGTAATGATTACTTAATCTATTAATCATGTCGAATCTTCATTAGTTGCTGATGCAGTAATCATTAATAAATGGGTTAGTTCACCATTAGTAACACATTAACTCATCATTATCTGTGCATTAGTTAAGAATGAATTAATGCATATTAGTGCACCCGTATTGTAAAGTGTTATCAAGAGAATCACATGACATGATCAAGAATCAGGACTATGTCAAAATAAAAGACAAGAAAACATGAATCCAATCACAGATGTGAAAACATTAGGGTCGGGTCGCACCAGCCGCAAGGTCTTATTTCAACACCATCTCATGACAATGCGTATCAATAGTACGAGTGTGCAATCTCATAGAATGTATACGCCAAAACTCATTTTGGCGTGAGTATGGTACGTCGTTTTTGGCGTGCATATGATACGCACTTTATGGCGTGTATATGACACGCTTTTGGGTAGGGTGAGGGTGGGGGTGTGGGGTTCGCATATATAATACGCCATAAAGTGCGTATCATATGCACGCCAAAAACGGCGTACCATACGCACGCCAAAATGAGTATACATTCTACGAGATTGCACACTCGTACTATTGATACGCATTTTCGTGAGATCGGGCTCCTTATTTAAATTGAATTGTAAAGTCCACACTAGCAGCTTAATATCTACTAGCTACTTTGTAACCAACTCTGTACGTAATTTGGTTGCACCATTAGTTCTTAAAGGTGCTATAAGCGGTGTTACATGTTTTTTTAGGCCAAATTTTTTTTTTGGCACATACAGCAAACATCTCCTCACGCCTCCTGAGCCATTTCTATTTACACACATCGCGCGTCTCCTTACAGTGAAGTCGCCATTTTGCGCCATCATGTTTCTACAGTAGCCCTAAACGGACAAACGTCTCTACAGAGCGCTGGTCTGCTGTCTCTCAGACGACCACATTTTTTGTCCTGTGTCAGCCACCGTAGCTTCTCTATGTGCTTCGAAAGGGAGGGGTGAGCGGTTGCAACTCACAACCTCACCGCTAGATACCGCTAAAATATACACACTGCACCTTTAAGGATTATTTTAACTGCATGAACTCATTGATGTAAAGCAATATGCAATGATGCAATACTCCTGGTCTGAATACACACATATATATATATATTATGTATTGAAGAGTGATGTTTCAAGTTTAATGGTACAGTGGAAAAATATTTTGTAGTGCGTCCGTGATAATTAGTATCGCTTTACGCCACAACTAGGCTAAGTTGTAACTTACACACAGTTGGTACTACCGGCCCCAGAACATTAACATTTATGCTACAAATGCAATGTGCTCACATGCATTTTCAAATACCTATGAGTGTGTTTTGAGTGTCTGGAGTGCCGTCTGGAGTATCACTTTGCACTCTTGTTATTCTCACATAATAAAGCAATTTGAATAAATATTTCACATTTATTTCAATTATTTATTTGGTAAGTAGTCGTACAATAAGCAGGATGTACAGCCAGTCAATCAATCAGTCAGTCATAATCGCATCACGTCGGGGTTCTAATCACCCTGAGTTTATTTTGCTATAATGACATTGACTACATTAGCCATTAAGTATATAAGCTTTTCCGGTATGTACTGTATATATAGCCTACTCTAATGTACTGAGATTTTCAACTGTCATTCTGAACTCTGTTGCTTCTCAAAGTTAAAAACAGGTCTGAAACATCATTCTCCTGTGCATGTGTAGAGTTTACAGTTTAATAGATTAATCAACGGCATATGTAATAGTAATATGAAGGATTATAATCTAGTGAGCTAAACCAGCTTGTGGTGTTTGTTACATCCTGTTTGGGCCAATTATGCTCCAATCTGTTCCGGATGTGGAGGGGGACACCCGTGTGCTGAAGCTGACGGATAGACCTCTTATCTCCCACTCAGAGAGAAAGAGAGTCTTACGGACTTTTGTTCTTCCTGCCTCACAGGAAGTGAGCTGGATTGCCCTTCAGTGAAAGTGTGTGTGTGTGTGTGTGTGGTTTAGGTATACCAAGATGTCCCCTTTAAAGATGGCAATTTCTGAAATCCTTGTTGTTGTGAAAAAGCTTATAAATCATACTAAATAATGTTTTTTTTTTTTTTTTTTTGAAAATGTAAAATTTTTTAAAGTTTCGTATGATGGGTAGGTTTAGGGTTACGGTTAGTGTAAGGGGAGAGAATATACAGTTTGTACAGCATAAAAATAATAAGTAATAATTATGCTTATGGAAAGTCCCCATAAAACATGAAAACCCAACGTGTGTGTGTGTGTGTGTGTGTGTGTGTGTGTGTGTGTGTGTGTGTGTGTGTGTGTGTGTGTGTGTGTGTGTGTGTGTGTGTGTGTGTGTGTGTGTGTGTGTGTGTGTGTGTGTGGTACAGCTGCCCTGGAGTGAGCAGCACAGAACAGAGGAAGAAAAAAAAAGGGAAAGGTTCAAAATGAAATAATATTGAACTCAGCAGTATTCAAAAAAGAAAATGCTGTTAAGTTTTGATATGTTACTTTTTCAGAAATAGCTCTAGGCTGGCCACGTAGAAATATGGAGAAGGGGAGCGTTAAAGAAAGGCTAAACCTATGATCTATCCATCTTCCCTGGCCTGCTTCCTCCTTTCATTCCCTCCTCATCATCCCATTCCTGCATTCTATTATCCCCGGGCTGGTGAATGAAAACACGTCATGGGCCGCGGGAACAGAATCATGGGAGATCTGTGTTTATGGTCCGCGGGGTCTGATTAGTGGGCGAACATGACATAAGCTTTCTGACATTCACCTTTCTCCCGAAGTCTTCATTTATACATTTATTCATGCTGGGTTTTTTCCCTCAAACCTTTTTCAGAGCCACACAGGATGGGCTCCGTCTAGGGTAGTTTAAATGTTGCCCCGAGGGTCGCACATGAAATGTAAGACCCTCATCAGGAGTGGAAAAGAAACAGGAAGATAGAGAGCATCGTCTTCCTGGTATTTTGCTTTAGAAAGCAATGAAGTTAAACAGTAGAAAAAATATCCAAACGCTTTCTTCCAGCGTTATGGATTGTGATGCCGCTCCGTTTGTGCTCATAAAAGTATCTGCTCATAAAGTAGCTTCTCGTTAAATGAGTCTTTAATGTACATGACGTAGCTGGAGTGTTATGCATGATTTTATTATTCGAGAAAATGTTCTTCTCTGAAGGCATTTCTCATTCAAGCAGGGTTTGAACTCATTCCAATCCCATCACAGAGACTGAGGATGGGGAAATGTGAATGGTTATTAAAGAGCTTGTTATGAGGCAACACCTATCACTGCACTCTTCCCTGACACCAGCTTTAATCAGTCAACTCTCAGAAACAATGTTTTCTGGAAACATGCAGTTCCACTTTGTGCATTTTTACATGGTAAGAGGAAGCTTAGATTTTCTGAGAACTTTGATCAAGAGCAAAATTGTAGTTTGTGTTTACTGATAAAGAGATGCCGATGCAGTTTCATTCGAGGGGGACCCAAAGGGAAATACTATTGCAGTTTTAAATAACTTTTAAAAAATAATAAATATATAAAAACAGAGTGTGAACAGAGTCCAGTAAGGGTAGGAGGAATCGAATTCTGTTCGGACCAAGCATTTGAATCACGTGTGAAAGCACTCTTTCTTAGCTATATTTTGGAGATATTTTGGGCATCCTCAAATGAAATTAATTATGTTTAATACTGTCAGGCGTTTGTTCTGTTTTATGGACCATTAGGGTACAATTACACGACAGCAGTTTTTCGCATGCATGTGACAACGTTGTCAAAACGATCCCCGTTCACACGGATCCGCGAAAAACACTAAGGGTGTACTCACACTAGGCACGGTAGCCTTGTACACACCTTTAGTACAGTTGAAATCATCTGATTGGTCAGTTTGAATGTCTCACATTGGGTTTCAGTCACATGGTCAAGGAAGGGATAAAAGATTATTGTAACAGTTGCTCTGGCTCTCTTGATTCTCTGGCTCTCTCTTTTCTTGGGGGCTGCTCTTTGGCTCTTCTCTTTGCCTTCGCTTTTCTGTCTCATTCTCTCTACTCTCTCTCCCTCTCTCTCTCTCTCTCTCTCTCTCTCTCTCTCTCTCTCTCTCTCTCTCTCTCTCTCTCTCTTTCTATCCCTCAGGTAACATTCTATTCATTCAGGGTACGATTAATAGTATACGTTTTTATCATTTCATACCTCTATTTTTGTAACTATTTTAGGTGTAACCATAACCAGAAATTATGGTTTGTCAATTTGTCATTTGTCAATTACAAATGATGTGCTAACTAGTTTTGATTTGGTATTAACTTTAATATGCTACCTATTGCAATACAATATTGTCACACTCTCCAACATATTTTGCTACTGCACTTATTTCTGTTGTTGGTATAAGAAGCAGTGGGTGGTAATAGAGGAGAAATGTACCGTTTGTACCATCGTGATTCAGCAACCCTGCAGCCTGAAGCACTGTAGGCGACCCACCCTTACATTAGCGTGTTCATGCCCTCAGAACACCGTTGTTGTGTAAATGAACGGCCAAAACAAATAAAAAGTCTTGTGTAATCGGCCCCTTAGTTTGTTTCACCTTAGCCCCTTTCAAACAACGATTCAGGAGATACTGTGTGATAATGTGTCCCGGGATTTGTCCTGGGATCATTCGATTTTGGTTCATTCACACTGCCAGTGATTTTCCAGAATCTGTGCTTACATTAACACACATCCTGTAAAGATCCCATAAAGACATGTGACATCAATGTAATGTCTCCGCAGTGGCTGTTTATGATCTAATAGGTTTTTTTTCATAAACTAGTGAATCATGTACCGTTTCACTAAGCTGGCGAACAAGCTCAGCTTCATCAGTCCACGTCACAGTCCTTTACGGCATTGCCTTTCACACAGGGCTCATTCTTTGACTGGCAATGCTACAAGGTCCTCATCCTGGGACTGATCCCAGCACTCTTCAGTTGTTTCCGTAGCAACCCACTGTGTTCACCTGTGTCTTGTTCAGCCTCATTGTTTGGTCTGTGTATTTAAACCCTCTGTACAGTTTAGTACAGTTCTTAGTCTGGTGTCCTCATCATGGTTTTTGCTACTCTTTGAGATGCCAGTAAAGAACCTTTATTTTTTAAGAGTGTAGAAGCTTGACTACACAACTTTATAGCATAGAATGGCACACATACAGGACTCTCATAGACAAAGAAGGGAATCTTTGGATCTTGTCCTGGCTTGCACCTCTCCTCAATAAATCACAGGATGGTGATTAAAATGGGTAGAGTTAAGGGTGGATGTGTGTGTGTGTGTGTGTGTGTGTGTGTGTGTGTGTGTGTGTGTGTGTGTGTGTGTGTGTGTGTGTGTGTGTGTGTGTGTGTGTGTGCGTGTGTGTGTGTTTTATTAGAAATCCTTTCTAAAAACCCTTTTACCAGCATGATCTAATGGCATGGTGGGTTGAGAGATGAAGGAAAAGATACAGCGACAGAGAAAGTGGCAATGTTTAATTTGCAGGCATATGCCTTATTTAGCATACATGAGTAAATGCCCCAAAAATATATATATCATGAGATGTATTTTCCAGCGAAACAAGAAAAAAAAAATCAATCTCTTCGGTTCAGCTACATGGGATCCTGAATAAGAATTTGAACATAATTCAGTCCAAAAGTTCAAAATTAAAGTGTTTCTTAAAACAAATTCTCCATTCGATTCTGAATGACGCTCAAACCGAATGTGCATCATGCTTATTGTACAGTATATCGAGCCCGATCTCACGAAAATGCGTATCAATAGTACAGGTGTGCAATCTCGTTGAATGTATACGCCAAAATGAGTTTTGGCATATGGTACGCCGTTTTTGCCGTGCACATGATACGCACTTTATGGCGTATTATACGTACAAACCCCCCACACCCCCACCCTCACCCTACCCAAAAGCGTGTCATATACACGCCATAAAGTGCGTATCATATGCACACGAAAAACTGCGTAGCATATGCACGCCAAAACTAATTTTGCCGTATACATTCTATGAGATTGCACACGTACTATTGATACGCATTGTCATGAGATCGTGTTGGTATATGACAGCATATGAGGAAAGAATAAGATGTAGGAACACAGAAATATCTGAATTGATCTTTCCCACAGTTCATAACTTCTGCACTCATAACAATAAACTCAATTGTTTTCACTTTCATTTTCTGGCCAAACTCAAAGTATAGGTTGCAAAATAAAAGAAAATGAACGAAACTCTGAGTTAAGAGGAAGAAAGAAGTGAGACTAACTTGTGGTCTATAAATATGGCGAATCCAGTTAAAGACGTGGATGTTTGGTCATCGCTGGTGTTCAGACCCTTCCTGATGTATTCAATGACACAGCCTGGTGAAAATAAATAAATGTAGAAACGGTTCAATTCTGAATGTTATTTTATGCACAAGAAGTCTGATAACAGCCAGTATGATCTGATCTCATCTTCATCGAGTCTCTATGCTCCACATGGAGATCCCTCCACTTTAAAGGATTCTGACGAGTGCCTAAACTGTTCCCAGTGCTGTAGTTCTGCAGGAAGGGTTCCTCAAGTGTCTGGGAGACGTCGCCTCAGTTCTTCTGGATTTAGTCTGTCTCTGTTTTCTGTTTCTTCATGTAATCACGGACAGACTCGATGATGCTGAGATCAGACCGGCAGCTGTCAGACTTCTTGAGCATAAAAACAATTACAATTAATTGCAAAATGAATGTTTGGAAATGTAAACTGATATTTCCTGACACACTACAGCAAAAGATATAAATAACTGGCTTAAAAACCTTTTTCGTGTGAAAATACCAACGTGCCTAAGACTTTTGCACAGTACTGTGTATATATGTATACGTTTCTTACAGATATACCGTTTGTTGTTCTGATGGAAGAGATGCATTGAAGAGGATTTGAAGTAATGTGCTGAAGGAACTAAGAAAATTCACAATCATCTTGCGCGCCAAAGGCTGTTAAAGCAACAAGTTAAGTAGTTTTGTCCACATTTACTTGCTCTTGTGACTAAACAATTGTGTGTCAATGTTATTTAATAGCACTGAGATGTCTGTGATCAAAACACATCAATGACTCCATTATTTTAGATTAATTTGAGTTTGTTTTTCACATTCTTTAAAACTATGACTTCAAATGTAGCACACAGGTCATATGGGATACTTTTATGTGGCATCCTTGAAAGCCTACAGTCACTGTTTATTGTATCTGCATTTTCTCTCTAAATGTATTTATTTTGCGTTATGAGAAAGAAAGTGTAATACATTTTTGGAATGACAAACGGGTAAATGATGCTAAATGAAGGTTGTCATCTAACTCTCATGAGAGTATTAGTAGACTCTAGCAGACTGTTAGATAGGGTTCAGGTTAGTAGAATAAGTTGACATGTTGTTGCAAAGTTACTTATAGTCAGATGAATGACTGTTGAGGAGCATCAAAACAAAGAGTTAGCAGATCTTAAGCAGACAGTCCTCTGATACTCTACTGAGAGACAGTTGGCATGTAGGTGCAGGGTTACGTATAGTTAGCAGAATGTCTGGAGTGGATTGTCAACATAAAGTGTTACAGAATTTTCACTTTTGGGAAACACTTTATTTTAGGGTTAAATTCTTGCTATTAACTGCTTATTAGTATGCACATTACTAGGATATTGGCTGTTTATTAATGTCTTATTCTGCATGAATTTATTCTACATCCCTTAATCCTACCCAATACCTAAACTTAACAACCTTACTAACTATTAATAAATAAGTAAATTAGAAGTTTATTGAGAGAAAAGTCATAGTTAATAGTGAATATGTGTTCCCCAAACCTAAACCATTCAGGTTAAAGTCGTCAGGAAACAGGACAATCTTTAGCAACAATCTTAAAGCTGCAGTCCGTAACTTTTTTTTGGTTAAAATTGATTCCAAATCAATTTGAGCAAGTACACACCCAGCCAGTGTTCAAAACGATCTCCTTACCTCAGCCCGACTCACAACGGTAAGCTTGTAATAATGCGTTATAATTTGAGTGGTACTGGTGGGTTTCTGCTTCTGCTGCTCGTCTTTGCGCCGTTACGGCACGTCTGTGAACATAAAGAAGGAGTCCGGCTAGTATATCACATGTGAGGATGCTGCAGGTGGCGGATCATTTACAGCCTTTTCTCACAGCAGCTGGAATAATTAAACTTATCATTTGATGGCGGATTGTAATTCAGAAAAGACCAAACGACAATCATCAGTGACAACTGGAGACTCACCCGTAGTCAAACGAAAAAGATTAGACTGGACAGAAACTGAAATCTTCAGGTAACGCGAATACACACTAAATACACAATCACGCAATGCTGATGTTATTAACATTAACAATTCGAGAATAAAGTATAACAATAATATGCGCGGTTTGATATGATATGAGCTAAGCATTTGTTAGATTTAATCACCGTTTGTAGTGCGATTTATTGTTATGCTTTTTTTCTCAGTTGGTCTGGACAAAAGTGGCGTGTCAAAGACGTGTTACTTGTTCAGATGACATTTTCCGGGGAAAATTAGTTTCTTTGGTTGTGCTTCCAAGATGTAGAATCTGTGAAAGTAGGGGAGAGCGGGACACAACCTAATGCTTTTCACTGTCTCAGTTTGTGTAAATCCACTTGGGGTTCAGAGTATTTATTTTTCCCACACATTAATTTCACACATGTCTAGTACAATGATGTGGTGTTGTTTCATTAATACAGTGTGTGCTTTTTTCTTGATTTACCCCGAAAGAATGGAAGTGAAATGTGACAACATGCCCCATTGGTGGGGTACATTGTAACATGAGCAAATGACAGCTTAAAATATAGACAAACTAAAATATGTTGTCAATAAAATACAATTATTAACTTTTTGAAATAAAATAATGGCATTTTTTAATCATAAAAAAAAATTGATAACCATCGCTAAATATAGCTATACAGAATAGATTAAAACAAAACAATAATAATTTCTGAACATTGACTCTCAGTCTTTATTCATCTTTTTTTGTGGTTTCTTAAAAGAATTAATAAAAGTATAGAATATAATAGCATATTTCTAATAGGGGCTCATTGTAACGCAGTGTGAACGCATCCCGCCTGCTCCACTGGGATTTAAACCCGGCTCGTGTCTTCTGCTGTTAGATCAGCAATAAAGGTCCCGTTCTTCGCGTGTTTTCGAAGCTTTGATTATGTTAACAGTGTGCAATATATCATGAGTTCATGTTTCGTGTGTAAAAAAACACAGTATTTTTCACACATTTTACTTATCTGTACACCGCTGTTTTCTCTGTCCTAAAAACGGCCTGATGATTTCCTTGTTCTGTGAAGTGGGCCAGCGGTTCCAGTGTTGTGATTGGACAGCAGCTTAGCGCACGCTGCCCGGAGAGGTCACGCCTCTTACCATAAGGGGGAGATACGCGCGCTCAATGTTATTGCAAAAATGTCTATATTGCCTTATCAATTTGAGCCGGAATCAGACCCGGAGAATATCGGATCGATTACAACCTGCTCAGGAAAGACTTTTCCAGGATGTTTCACAATGGTAAGCTGTCTATTCAGTAGTTGTCATGCTTTTATATTTGGCTGTTACAAATTTTATGCGTGGCTGCAGCTGAACGAGCATGTGGTTAAACAGTAAACAACAGATATAATAAACAAATCATATAACTGATCATTACAAACACCAACAATCGATGGTGTCTGAATACACTTTTAAAAAAAGGTTTTCGGATTAGTTTCAATTACCATCTAACGTTAGTTAACAAAAGCTAAACAGCGTTGCACTTTGTGTAATGAGTTACATAAACTGTTAAACGGACCAACTTAAATAATAAAATACACTTACCGGTTGTGGTCCATAAACAACGCCTTCTCCAGACAAAGAGGGAACTGCGTCATCTTTTAAGAATAATCGTTCTGCGAATCCGGCATTAAACTGATTGAGATTGAGGAAGCAGTCCTCAGCTAAATGTGCTGCACATAGTTTTAAATTGTGATTATAATTTTCCGGAACCGAGTTAAACATAAATTGTAACCATTGATCTCTACGTACAGCGTCCGAGGGAAGGCCAAACAAAGGTGATTTGACTCAGGGATGAAAATAACAGCGTCTCGATGACATGGAGATAAACACACTCTGCAAAAACAACACTTCCTCTTCTCGACGGAGAGCAACAAGACCACGCCCCTTTTTGCGTGTTCTTGTGGGCGGAGTTTAGTCAACAAACTGTTCTAGTGATGTCATTAAAGCAGGAAGTGCAGGGGTGTAGTGTAGCCGTTCGCTGTAGGCTTTGAAAGGGAACTTCTGTTAAATAAAATATCTCGCTTGGCATTGAACTTTGAGCTTTATAATTTTACAGGTATTATTTATGCTCTAACAGCAACATTACACACTAACTAAAGTTTGAAAGATGGAATCGCAAAGAACGGGACCTTTAAAGAACCATCTCAACTGTTAAATAACAGATAGAAGATTACAATAATATCAAATTTGTCTAATTTTAAATAAACTCGAATTTATGCGTTTCAATGGCAATAGTATCAACGCCGGAGGTGAAAGAGGTCAGTGCTCTGTATGCTCATTATTATTTTAATGTAATAATGCTTTGAGACATGAGGTAGTTTAACGGCATCTCTTCTGATGCTTGTTTGCTCCCTGCGTGGAGGCATGGTTTTGGAGACGCTCGGAAGGGAGGGTGGGATCTTATGCTTTCAAAGCTAGCTTGCTTTTCCTAGCCTCTCTAAAAAATTGCATATCCTACCTTTAACAAACTATCAAAACAAGAAAGAAAGAAAGAAAGAAAGAAAGAAAGAAAGAAAGAAAGAAAGAAAGAAAGAATGAAAGAAAAAGTAGGGCGGGCAGGGATTTGGTTTTGTGTATTGGTTGCTGATTGGATGTTGCCCTTAAAAAATAGAGGCAGATGAACTTGAACTTGCAGGGGCAGGATTTAAGTGGACTAAATCATTGCAGAAGTTTTTATTTCATGTCGACTTCAAGGATCAAAGGTTCCCGGCTCAGACTGACGTAAAGTGTCAGTAAAGGGTTAAGTGTGGAGCACAGCTGATCCAGTAAGGGGTTAACTGCAGGACGAGAGGCAGAGCAGCCATGGGCCCGGCAGAGCGCCAGCTCCACTCATAAACTAGAGGCTTCCAGTCAGTGTGCCAGGGACAGCCCCGTGACTCAGAGAATGAATCCTGCAGAGAGAGAGAGAGAGAGAGAGAGAGAGAGAGAGAGAGAGGGAGAGAGAGAGAGAGAGAGAGAGAGAGAGAGAGAGAGAGAGAGAGAGAGAGAGAGAGAGAGAGAGAGAGAGAGAGAGAGAGAGAGAGAGAGAGAGAGAGAGAGAGAGAGAGAGAGATGAGGAAGACCAAGACTGAGAGAGAGAGAGAGAGAGAGAGAGAGAGAGAGAGAGAGAGAGAGAGAGAGAGAGAGAGAGAGAGAGAGAGAGACAAAGACTTTAAAGAGACTAATGACAATAACACAGGGTTTTGAGGAGCAGATGATACTATTCTGAACATGTATAAAAGTTGTATTCAGCCTAAGAAACTTTAAAAGCTGCTACAAGGACAGAAAATAAATGATTATGGTAGTTTTGAAGACAGTTTTGAAGTATTGTCCTCACAACTGAGTTATTAAATGAGCATACGACACAATAAAGAGCTGTTTGTAATTCTAAAAGTTCCATCAAATTATTTTTTTTACATCAAATTCTGTTTGACAGTCACGTTTGGTTTCCTATCAGAGTGTGATTTTCTGGCGAGTCTATGTAAAAAAGTGCAACCTTTTTCTGCCGTTTCTGACCTACAAAGACATCTGTCAGTGTTTAAGACGCGTTCCACCTGAATGTGTGAAACATCAGTCAGTTTCGGGATTTGCTTCTTTGTAAGTATGAAAAAAGCATTTGCTGTGACTAAAAAAATCTGTCTATCTGTTATGAAATCACAGTTTTTCCAGAAGTTCGCCTGTATTTCCTGGTGAACGTATCTCCAGCAGAGGGAGTTAAGGTTGAAGTGTTCATGTCCAGACCAGCGTGTGTGTGTCTTTGTGTGTGCGCACATGTGTGTTTATTTAGAGGTTAGCCTAGTTTCACCAATCACACTCGCTGTTCATGCCAGCACAACTGAGTTTACTTCAGTTTAATGAATATAGTGTTGCATAAATATATACAAACTGACTCTCAGAACACAGTAATAGAGACAATGACACAGAAACACACACACACACATGCACATGTACACACACACACAACTAACTGCCTGCTTAGTCACGTTTTCAACAGGCAGGACAGAAAATGGTTCAGCAAATACTTGCATAACCTCCCTGAACTGCTTTCATTTTGCCATTGCGAGGAAAGACGCTAAAAGAGAGCCAAACCAGCTTTATAGCCTGCACTATTCAGCAAAAAACATCTACAAAACTGACCTTGGTAGCAGTTTTAGTTACTACAAAATGATAAAATGTAATTATAAGATGTCCTTCAAACAGTTTCAGCTTCAAAATCTGTCATTTTGTTTAATTTCTGTTTGTGATGACAATGGTGGCTAATAGCAAGTTAGCATAGCTTTATTGTAGCAACACTAGTAACTATAATGTTTTATCAGAAACTAGGGTTTTCATAATGCATTATGGCAAAGAAACTCTTTAAGCGATGATGTCAATGAAAAGAAGTGTGCCTAATGTACTGAATGTGCATCAAATATTTGCAGATAATATAACATTAGTTAAATAAAAGGCCACTTGAGTGCACTTAAAGCGAGCACACTTGTAATAATGTCAAATTTAGTTTTACTTGAAGTACATTTAAATGATTGTTTTAAGGTGTTGCTGTGCTTTAAAGAAGTACACTGGTTTTAATGCATTTACTAACATTCTCAAGTACTTGATTATCATTTTATTTGTAGTGTGGTATACCATATTAAAATTACAGATAATATATTTAACATGTAATGAGGTAAAACTGCATTATTAAAATGTAATTACAAATATATTTCAATATTAGGTTTCACTTTATTTTAAGGTGTCATTGTTACAGTGTAATTATATATTTAAGCACTGAGTAATATTCATTAACTACATGTGCTTACTATAGGGTTAGGGTAGGATTAGGGTTTGGTTGAGGGTTAGATGCATGTAATTATGCATAATCTACTTTTATTACTACAATAAGTACATGTAATATATGCAACAAGGACACTGTAAAATAAAGTGTTACCAAATATTAGTGCTGTCAAATTGATTATTCGTGATTAATCGCATTCCAAAATAAAAGTTTGTGTTTACATAATATATGTGTGTGCACTGTGAATAATTATTATGTATATACATAAATACACACTTCTTCATGTATATATTTAAGAAATATTTGCCTGTGTATATATATATATATATATATATATATATATATATATATATATATATATATATATATATATATATATACAATATTGTATATGTAAATATGCTTTTTTTCTTAAATATAAACGTGCATGTGTGAGTATATAAATACATAATAATTATTCCCAGTGCACATACATAAACACAACCTTTTATTTTGGATGCGATTAATCACGATTAATCGTTTTGGCAGCACTATTAAATATATGACATACATATATTACATTCAGTTAAGTGCACTTAAAGGCCCACTGAAATGCCTTGAAACGCGCAGCATTATTTCCACTGAAACAGGAAGACAGGGCAGGACATAACTGAGCAGCTCCTTCTCTTATTTAAAATAGCCAATAGCGTTTAGTGTACATCACAGCTCGGCCAGAGCCGTTGAGCTCGGTAAAGCTGCAGTTTCCTCCTAATCTCTAAACATTTTTACCTCCTAATCTCCTTCATATCGCTTTAAAATACAGCATTCTGTGCAGAATTCAAACAAATCCAATACGTTTTCACATGATCTGCTCTGTGCTCTTGTGTCTCTGGACCGAGCTGCGGCGGTTCACATGACACTAAGGTGAAACCAGATTAATTTGCCCCAATGGAAAGCATTCACCTTGTAATAAATGTGTAAACAAGTGACTGATTTTAGCCTCAGATTCAGCATCTGTTTATAATGAAGGGGCCGGGGCTTCATATTCTAGAGAGCATTGATCCTTATTGGTGGAAGTGAGAGACTGTACGTTTTGAATACTTATATCTCCTAAATGTAAATCTTGTCATTTTAGCTTATAGATAGGCTAACATATTCATATTAAAAGCCAAAAACTCTGTTTTATGTACAGTATGTTATTTCCATAATAAGTACTCTTTTGTAGACGCATGCTAAAGTGTATGAGTAAAGGGTTATGTCTTGTTTTGGTTGCTTTTGCTTCTATTTGTTGTCTGCTCCATCTGCAAGATGTCATCTTTACTTAGCTTTACTAAAGGAACACGCCACTTTTAAAAAAAAAAGAGTTGAGCAGTTGAGTTTTACGGTTTTTGAATCCATTCAGCCGATCTCCGGGTCTGGCGGTAGCACGTTTAGCATAGCTTAGCATAGATAATTGAATCTGATTAGACCGTTAGCATCTCACTCAAAAATGACCAAAGACTTTCAATATGTTTCTTATTTAAAACTTGACTCTTCTGTAGTTACATTGTGTACTAAGGAAAATGAAAAGTTGTGATTTTATAGACCGATATGGCTAGGAACTATACTCTCATTCCTGCGTAATAATCAAGGAACTTTTTTCTGCTGTACCATGGGTGCAGCGGCGCAATGATATTACGCAGCGCCTGAAAATAGACTAACTTCTGTCAACATAACCATTGTGACAACCTGCTTGCACAGGAGCGTGCTGGGGACTATTTTCAGACACTGCGTAATATCAGGCAGCAAAGTTCCTTGATTATTACGCAGGAATGAGAGTATAGTTCATAGCCATATCGGTCTAGAAAATCACAACTTTTCAATCTTCCGTCGGCCTTAGTACATGATGTAACTACAGAAGAGTCAAGATTTAAATAAGAACATTTTCAAAAGTCAATTTTGAGCGAGATGCTAACGGTCTAATCTATGCTAAGCTATGCTAAAAGTGCTAGATTGGCTGAATGGATTCGAAAACGGTAAAACTAAAAGGGGAGTTGGAAAATGAGCCTATTTTCAAAAATAGTGGCATGTTCCTTTAAGGAATATTATGTGTAGTAGTTAGTGAGCAGCAGGTATCGTGAGCAGAAGGCGTTGAAGGGGTTAAGCGTGTGTCTGTGCAGAAAGCGAGGGAGTCGACATCCTGGCAAGCGCCAGTTTACACAGATGGAGCCGCTCTCTGAATAAACCACAAAAAATTCCTTTCCCTGTCCAAGTTAGCACTTCTCCAAGAGAGGACATGATCCTCGTCTCCTCGTTCTCTCTCTCTCTCTCGCTCCGACTACACAAAACACGAGCGGCAGGCCAGGTCAGACGAGCCTCGATGGTGCCCGTATATCATCATCCCCCTTCACATGCCCCATGAGCGCCTGGAAAAGAGCAAACAGACCAGAGACACAGAACAACAAGAACAGCGCTGTCTCTCTTCAATCCTGAGCGTACAAAAAAAGTAAAAGTGTGAATGAGAGAGCTTTACTCTGTACTTGTGTTGTTGTGTGTACTTTCCACAGGTCATCCAGCGGTCTTGACAACAGACACACTCCAGACAGTGGATGTTGCTGCTTTGGCTCCATTGAAAGAGCGTTGAAAAGTAGACCCTTAGCTTTGTTAGCTCTTCATTATAAGCGTATCTTACATTATGTAGTATCTTCACAAGCGGGATGGGTGTCTCAGTCACACTAAGCTGTAAAGTCTCATGTCAGGGCTTCAGTGCACCTTTCCACTCAAAGGTCGTATGACCCTTTGACCTCCACACGGAGAGCAATGCGGATAGCGTCATGGAAGGGGCGATTTTTTTCGAGATTGCTAGGTAACAAAAAACTGGGACGTGTAAGCAGTAAACAGTGAAAGTAGTGAATGCAACTTAAATAAGTAACATGTATTTAAACTTAAAACAGAAAAAGGTTCTTCTCTGACTTTCATGCAGATACGTCATGTGGGTTGGCCAGTTGTCATTGAAGTAGGCTTCACAATTTCAGAGTCAAAGTCAAAATTGTTGGCTAATGGCTGCTAGTTGACATGTAGTTGCAAAGTTACAATACATGCACTGTATTTTCACTTACATTTTCTGAGTTTCTGGAAACATGTATGACTTTGCACCTGGTTAGACCACTGTCATGCACTTAAACACTTCATTGACATAAGTTGATCTGCTCTTGTATATATGTGCAGTTGGTGCTCTTTAGAAAATGGTTGTTGTTCTTCTGGTTGTCCCACTTACTGGCCTTGAAAGAGACAGGGTTTGTGTTCACTCTGTATATTGAATCCAGATTCTTGAGTTCTGATCTGAGCTGTGTTAGACTACTGTGTGCTGTTGTAAAATAAAGAGGTGCCACAGGCCTGTAAAAACAGCAGGAAAAAAGAAGGGGAGGTTGAGTGTGTTTGTGTGTGTGTGTGTGTGTGTGTGTGTGTGTGTGTGTGTGTGTGTGTGTGTGTGTGTGTGTGTGTGTGTGTGTGTGTGTGTGTGTGTGTGTGTGAGAGAGAGAGAGAGAGAGAGAGAGAGAGAGAGAGAGAGAGAGAGTTCTTCTGTGTTGGGCTGCTAATGAAGCACTGTCATCATTAGAGAATCAGGAGGAGGTCTATAGACAGAGAAGCTGGGGGGTTGGGGTGTTGGAGACAGCTAGGCATGAGAGGGTGGGGAAAATGGGAAATAGAAAGTTGTTGAGAGTGGATTATTTTTATATGTTCAGGGGAGTGGCGTGTGGTGGACTTCTGAAGTGAGGAGCCCACTCTCTGTGTTTGGGTTCAGGCCAATGTAAATTCGTGTTCCATTTGATGTTGGATGTTTCCTGGATAAAGATATATTAAGTTATATTTAACTTACAAGAAGCAACCAATACTACAACAACATTTTTTTCTGTGTATTTCTATTTGATATTATATTAAAACGTACTATTTATTAAAACTTAAAACCCAAGTCTCATCAAGTTCATTTTTTCACCATACAATTATAAAGCCCAGCCCACAAAAAGTAACAAAAAAATAAAACATGGACGTTTTTTGAGGAAAACACTCCAGGATTTTTCTCCATATAATGGACTTTAGTTGCAACCAACGGTTGAAGGTTGAAGGTTGAAGGTCAGAGGCTCTGCACGATCCCACACGAGGAATAGGGTCTTATCTAGCAATACAATTGGTCATTTTCTAAAAAAAAGAAAATGTTTTTTTTAACCACAATTGCTCGTCTTGCGGTGCTCTGCCAAACATTACCTTGGAAAGGTCACACTAGACGTATGCAGAAGTACCACCCCAGTGTTTACAAAGTGAACGTGTGATGATACAAACACCCTTTATCAAAAAAAGGTAAAACAGCGAAAATGGACGATTTTAAAGGTGGAGTTTTTTTTTTGCTAAAGGCCGTTTGTATTAGTCTTTGCATGTTCGCTTTGTAAACACTGGGGCGGTACTTCCGCCTACGTCTAGCGTGTGGTAACAATGTGTGGTGCGTCGCAGAGCAGTGCAAATGTGTTTTTTGTTTTTTGAAAATGACTGATCATTTCTCTAGTTAAGACCCTATTCCACGGCTGGGATCATGTCGAGCCCTTTGAAGCCCTTAGAAGACCTTTGAAACTGCATTAATTTGGACCTTCAACCCGTTGGCTACAACTGTAATCCATTATATGGAGAAGAAAAATAAACTGGAATGTTTTCCACAAAAAAATAATTTCTTTCTGACTAAAGAAAGACATGAATATCTTGGATGACACAGGTGTGAGTAATCATTATTGCAGTGCTTATGACCAAAAAATGATGCACCTATTGATGGAAATAACATCACAACATTTATTTCCATCAAGATGTCCATCAGTGTTTGGTCTAGATTTTGTATTGACAATGCATGAGTCCAGCACTCATCCAAGTCTCCACCAGCACATCCCAGAGACTTTCAATGAATTTAGGGTCTGGACTCCAAATCATGTGTGAAAATGAATCTTCATGCTCCTTCTCAACCATTCTTTCACAGTCTGAACATTTGAGAATGAATCTTGACAATGTCATCCTGGAATATGGCCATGGTGTGTCTTATTACATGGTTGTTTAAGAAATGAAACGCTACACACTCCATCAGTGAGGGTTAGAAGAACTGTTGCCAAACATATAACATGCTAGAAACACAATAATCACTGCAATAATGATCCAATCATTGACTCAAGCATTTGCCTATTTAAATCCAAACAACATTTTTTTTTGTATATAAAATTTTTGTATATAAAATTCATTTTTCAAGAAATCTTTCTCATTATCAATGTTGAAAAACACTTTTTTCCTTAATATTTTGCTGGTAATTGTGTGATGCAACAGAATTCAAAAGTAAAAGGAAAAAAAATGCATTGGAACAATCAAAAATGTCAGTTTATAACAAATATAAATGTATATACAAAACAGTTATATTTTAAATAAATGATGTTCTTTTGAACTTTCTAGTTATCTGTAATGTATACGGTCCCCTATACCCTCCGTATTTATGAACTCTGTCGGCTTCAATAGCCTCGTGAGCAGCGCTGACAAATAACGCAGTTGTGCTTCCCAAATTCAAGTCCTGGCTCATGGACTTGAAAAAAATAAAAATAAAAAAAGTTACTCCCCTCAGTATTGGGATCCCTGACCATTACACCAACAGTGACTGTAATGACATCTCATTCTAAAAACACAGACATTATGGAGTTGGTCCCCCTTTGCAGTTATTTTACCACTCTTCTGGGAAGGCTTTTCACAATATTTTGGGGTATTTCTCTGGGAATTTTTGCACATTCATTTATTAAAACATTTGTGAGGTCAGGCACTGGTGTTTGATGAGAAGCCCTGGCTCGCAATCTCCATTCCAGTTCATCCCAAAGGTGTATGATGGGGATGAGGCCAGTCAAGTTCTTCCACACTAACCCCATCTAACCATGACTTTATGGACCTTGCTTTGTGCACTAGGCTAGGGCGCAGAAATGCTGGAATAAAAATGGCCTTCCCAAACTGTTCCCTCAAATTTGGAAGCATAGTATTGTCCAAATGTTTTGGTATGATTAAGATAAGTAAGGGGCCAAGCCCCAAACCATAATCCCCCCTCCACCAAACTTGCAGTTGGCACAATACAGTCAGACAGGAAACATTCTCCTGGCATCCGCCAAGCTCAGACTGCCAAACAGATAAGCATGATTGGTCACTCCACAGAACACGTCTCCACTGCTCTAGAGTCCAGTGGCGGTGTGCTTTACACCACTGCATCTGATGCCTGACATTGAACTTGAAGATGTGAGATTTGCCTGCAGCTGCTCGGCCATAGAAACCCATTCCATGACACCCATTGTTGTGAGTGTTGGTGATTTTTACTCATCATGTGCCTCAGCACTCAATGAAAATGCTAAATACTTCTACTTTTCAATAATACCACTTAGGAATATCTGTCAGGGATGAAATTTAACAATTTCACAAACTGACTTGCAATGGTGACATCCCATCACTGTCCCACTCTTGAATTCACTAAACTTTTCAGAACTCAGCTCTTATTCTCCCCACAAATGTTTGTATATGCAGACTTCAGGGCCAGGTGCTTGACTTTATACTCCTGGTGTGTCCTAATACTTTTGTACATGGGGCTAAGTCTAAACAGAACGGAAAAACTAAAAATGTCACGGTAGACACATGCTCTGTTCCTTCTTGTCTTGTGTTTATGTTGTGGTGTGAGCGCATGTGGGGAGTGGGCGTGTATGCATGACATCACCTGATCCACTCCAGCTGATTATCATCATCACCAGCTGCTAGCAATCTCATTCACTCCATATATACTCATCACTGTTCCTTCCATCCTTGTCAGATCGTTGTTTGATGTCGTCTGTGTTGGTGTTCCGGTGTTCGCGTCCTGCCTTGTTCCTGTTCCTTGTTGTCTTCGTTGGAGTTCGCTGTTCATCACCTTCACCTCGCACTACACGTCTTCACGGATCCTGGCCATCGAAGTCCCTGCGTCACCATCTCCACCAGCTTGCACTGTATTATCAATATATCGAATAAATTCCTTGAGACTTGCAGATTGCTTCCGCTTCGCCCTTACAGCATGACAGAACGATCTGACCTTCACATGGAAGCAGCGAGCGTATCGTCAGGTACACTTGAGGAGTTTATCCACCACAGCATTCAGAGAATGGACTCGCAGCAGAGGGAGATCGGCGACACGGGTCGCGCAGTGCAAGCCCTGGTGACGCAGGTGTCCGAGCTCACCCAGCAGATCCAACGCATACAGGCTCCCGCTGCGCCGCCCACACCAGCCGTTCTCCCACCACCTGCAGCGAACCCTTCTCGGTCGGAGCCCCGCCTACCGGTACCAGAGCCATATTCGGGGGAACCCTCATTCTGCCGTGCGTTCCTGACCCGCTGTTCTATGCATTTCGCATTACAGCCCAACACGTTCAACACCGAGCCATCCAAGGTGGCATTTGTACTCACGCTACTGACCGAAGGCGCGCCTGGGGAACGGCGGTGTGGGAGAATCAAAACCCATGCTGTGCCTCGTTCCAGACCCTCGCCGCCGAGATGAAGAAAGTGTTCGATCGAGCGGTATCCGGAAGAGAGGCAGCCAGGACGCGGAACCGTCAGGGAGAGAGATCGGTTTCAGACTTCTCGATTGAATTCCGGACCCTGGCGCGGAGTGCGGATGGAACGAGGAGGCGCAGTGGGACATGTTCCTGCATGGGTTGGCTGACCACGTCCAGAAGGAGATCTACGCCCTGGATCTCCCTACTTCTCTCACGGGACTCATAGACCTGGCGCTGCGGGTGGACGCTCGGTTATCTCGGGTAAGGCACCGAGTCCCGTCCACTCGCCCCTCTGGAGGACTCAACGAGACGAGATCCAGCGGCAGGGACGAGGTCAGCCACGCCTACGATCCCGAACCCATGCAGGTGGGTCGAGCTCGGCTTTCCGGGAGGAGAGGAGAGGCGGAGGTCCCAGGGTCTTTGCCTGTATTGTGGAGGAGCGGGACATTTCGCGTACAGTTGTCCAGTAAAAGGCCCAGCCCGGTAGTAAATTTGAGGCTACTATCGGGTGGGATCTCCGCTACGAAGACCTCATCTACTACATCATCTACCTCCACACTCCTTCCGGTAAGACTTAGATGGTCAGTTCATCAGCACGACTGTCGGGCACTTCTGGATTCGGGGGCGGAAGGTAATTTCATGGATCACAACTTCGCACAGAGACTTCTAATTCCACTCAGACCCCTCACTCACAGAATTGCTGTTCACGCTCTCAATGGACAAAACCTTCCCACCATTTCCCATGCCACTGAAGACATCACTCTCATCACTTCTGGCAACCATTCCGAGACTGTTTCATTTTATATCATAGACTCACCCCTGGCACCCGTCGTCCTTGGACATCCTTGGCTCATCAAACATAACCCTCATGTGGACTGGCAGCATAAAACCGTGCTGGAGTGGAGCAAGGAGTGTCATAGGTCTTGTCTTGTGTCTGCTTGTTCGTCTGTGCCTGTTTCTGTGTTTCAGGAGGAAACAGGGGATCTGTCTAACGTGCCCGCGGAGTATCTGGACCTGAAGAAAGTGTTCAGTAAGTCTCGTGCGGCTTCTCTCCCTCCGCATCGTCCCTATGACTGTGCTATAGATTTACTGCCAGGTAAGTCTCCGCCTAAGGGCAAGTTATATTCACTTTCTGTTCCAGAGAGGGAGGCTATGGAGAAATATATTTCTGATTCTCTAGCAACCAAGTTCATTCGCCCTTCCTCTTCTCCAGCGGGGCGGGTTCTTTTTTGTGGGGAAGAAGGATGGTTCTCTGCGACCTTGCATTGATTACCGAGGGCTGAATAACATCACGGTAAAGAATACCTACCCTTTGCCGTTGATGTCTTCCGCCTTCGAGAGGTTGCAGGGAGCGTCCATCTTCACAAAATTGGATTTGCGTAACGCTTATCATTTGGTTCGCATCAGGGAGGGAGATGAGTGGAAAACTGCTTTTAACACCCCCAGGGGGCACTTTGAATATTTGGTTATGCCCTTCGGGCTATCCAACTCCCCAGCAGTTTTCCAGGCATTGGTCAATGACGTGTTGCGAGATATGATCGACCAGTTCATATATGTTTACCTGGATGACATATTGATATTTTCATCTTCTCTCCAGGAGCATGTGCAGCACGTCCGACGAGTGCTTCAGAGGTTGCTAGAGAATGGGCTTTTTGTCAAGGCGGAGAAATGCGATTTTCATGCACAGTCTGTTCCCTTTCTAGGATACATCGTCTCGTCTGAAGGGATGCGGATGGACCCTGAGAAGATCAAGGCTGTGGTAGAATGGCCAACCCCGGATTCTCGCAAGGCCCTGCAGAGGTTCCTGGGGTTTGCCAATTTCTACCGGCGTTTTATTCGCAACTTCAGCCAACTAGTCGCGCCTCTGACTGCCTTGACCTCCCCAGAACGGGCGCTCAGGTGGTCTGACACAGCCGAGGCTGTGTTTAACAAACTCAAAGGCCGCTTTGTTTCAGCCCCATCCTCGTAGCCCCTGATTATTCACGCCAGTTCGTGGTGGAGGTCGACGCATCAGAGGTGGGAGTAGGAGCAGTGTTGTCCTAACGCTCCCTTCAGACGACAAGATGCACCCTTGCGCGCTTTTTGTCTCATCGGTTGTCTCCGGCTGAGCGTAATTACGACATTGGTAACAGAGAGTTGTTGGCAGTCAAGTTAGCGTTGGAGGAATGGCGACACTGGTTAGAAGGGTCGGGGGTACCTTTTATCGCCTGGACTGATCACAGAATCTAGAATACATCAGAACTGCTAAAAGATTGAACTCCAGGCAGGCTCGGTGGGCACTTTTTTTCGGTCGTTTCAATTTTTCCTTGTCCTATCGTCCGGGTTCCAAGAACATCAAACCCGACGCGTTATCCCGCATATTTGATTTTTCCGAGCGCCCGGTTACTCCCGAGTGTATTTTGCCCAAACACTATTCGTTTCCACACTCTCATGGGAGGTCGAAGCGAGGGTCGTGAAGGCTCTAGAAGGGGTAACGCCCCCGGCCGGCGGTCCACCGAACCGATTATTTGTGCCAGAGGGATTACGGTCAGACGTCATCCAGTGGGGTCATAGCTCCAACGTGGCTTGCCATCCAGGGGTTAATCGTACTAGCTTTTAGTCAGGCAACGATTCTGGTGGCCCCGCATGGCTCGCGACATCCACGATTTTGTTTTGGCTTGCTCGGTTTGTGCCACTGGTAAGACTTCTAATCGACCCCCAGATGGGTTACTCCAGCCGCTGCCGGTTCCTTCGAGACCCTGGTCCCACATCGCCCTAGATTTTATCACCGCCCTCCCACCCTCCCAAGGAACACGGTCGTTTGACTGTGGTGGACCGGTTCTCGAAGGCAGCCCATTTCATTCCCTTACCCAAATTACCTCAGCTAAGGAGACGGCGGTTGCGGTCGAGATCACGCTCTTCGGCTACATGGCCTCCCGACGGACGTGGTTTCCGACAGGGGACCCCAGTTTGTGTCCAAATTTTGGCAAGAGTTTTGTAGACTTCTGGGTGCGACTGTTAGTCTTTCATCTGGGTTTCACCCTCAGAGCAATGGTCAAACCGAGAGAGCAAACCAAGATTTGGAGAGGTGTTGCGATGTTTGGTATCTAAGAATCCTTCCTCTTGGAGCCAACAACTTTCTATGGTGGAGTACGCACACAACACATTACCAGTGTCGCCACGGGCCTATCTCCGTTTGAGTGTAGTGTAGGTTACCAGCCACCAATTTTTCCCAGTCTGGAATCCGAGGTTGCGGTCCCCTCTGCTCACGCCGTCCAGAGGTGTCATCACCTGGACTAGAGCCCGTGAGACTCTACTCCAGGTGGGGGCGCGCACCAAGGCTAGGGCCGATCGCCACAGGTCTAAGCCTCCGATATACGTCGTAGGTCAAAAAGTGTGGCTTTCTACTAAGAACATTCCTTTACGCTCCGTCTCGAATAAACTTGCACCCAAATTCATTGGCCCGTTCCCTGTCACTAAGATCATTAGTCCAGTGGCAGTCCGCCTCAAATTACCTCCCGCGTACAGGAGGGTTCATTCCGCCTTTCATGTGTCTAAGATTAAACCCGTGTTTCATTCTCATATTAATCCGCCCGTCCCGGTCCCTCCCCCACCGCGACTCGTAGATGGGGAGACCACATATTCGGTTAATCGTATTCTGGACTCCAGGCGGAGGGGACGCGGATTTCAGTACTTGGTGGACTGGGAAGGTTACGGTCCGGAGGAGAGAAGTTGGGTTCCTGCTAGAGACATAATGGATCACTTTATCGATGACTTCAATCGGCAGGTAAAGGAGCCTGGGAACGCCAGGAGGCGTTCTTAGGAGGAGGTACTGTCACGGTAGACACATGCTCTGTTCCTTCTTGTCTTGTGTTTATGTTGTGGTGTGAGCGCATGTGGGGAGTGGGCGTGTATGCATGACATCACCTGATCCACTCCAGCTGATTATCATCATCACCAGCTGCTAGCAATCTCATTCACTCCATATATACTCATCACTGTTCCTTCCATCCTTGTCAGATCGTTGTTTGATGTCGTCTGTGTTGGTGTTCGGTATTCGCGTCCTGCCTTGTTCCTGTTCCTTGTTGTCTTCGTTGGAGTTCGCTGTTCATCACCTTCACCTCGCACTACACGTCTTCACGGATCCTGGCCATCAAGTCCCTGCGTCACCATCTCCACCAGCTTGCACTGTATTATCAATATATCGAATAAATTCCTTGAGACTTGCAGATTGCTTCCGTTCTCGTCCTTACAGCATGACAGAAAAGAGATAGATGTTGAGAGTCTGTACATGAGCCAGATGCCAGTGGTGTTGTCACTGAGCGAGCATTAAGTCACACTCATATAGTACAGTATTGTTCAAAATAATAGCAGTACAATGTGACTAACCAGAATAATCAAGGATTTTAGTATATTTTTTTATTGCTACGTGGCAAACAAGTTACCAGAAGGTTCAGTAGATTCTCAGAAAACAAACAAGACCCAGCATTCATGATATGCACGCTCTTAAGGCTGTGCAATTGGGGTATTAGTTGAATTAGTTGAAAGGGGTGTGTTCAAAAAAATAGCAGTGTGGCATTCAATCACTGAGGTCATCAATTTTGTGAAGAAACAGGTGTGAATCAGGTGGCCCCTATTTAAGGATGAAGCCAACACTTGTTGAACATGCATTTGAAAGCTGAGGAAAATGGGTCGTTCAAGACATTGTTCAGAAGAACAGCGTACTTTGATTAAAAAGTTGTTTGGAGAGGGGAAAATCTATAAAGAGGTGCAAAAAATGATAGGCTGTTCAGCTAAAATGATCTCCAATGCCTTAAAATGGAGAGCAAAACCAGAGAGACGTGGAAGAAAACGGAAGACAACCATCAAAATGGATAGAAGAATAACCAGAATGGCAAAGGCTCAGCCAATGATCACCTCCAGGATGATCAAAGACAGTCTGGAGTTACCTGTAAGTACTGTGACAGTTAGAAGACGTCTGTGTGAAGCTAATCTATTTTCAAGAATCCCGCAAAGTCCCTCTGTTAAAAAAAGGCATGTGCAGAAGAGGTTACAATTTGCCAAAGAACACATCAACTGGCCTAAAGAGAAATGGAGGAACATTTTGTGGACTGATGAGAGTAAAATTGTTCTTTTGGGTCCAAGGGCCACAGGCAGTTTGTGAGACGACCCCAAACTCTGAATTCAAGCCACAGTACACAGTGAAGACAGTGAAGCATGGAGGTGCAAGCATCATGATATGGGCATGTTTCTCCTACTATGGTGTTGGCCTATTTATCGCATACCAGGGATCATGGATCAGTTTGCATATGTTAAAATACTTGAAGAGGTCATGTTGCCCTATGCTGAAGAGGACATGCCCTTGAAATGGTTGTTTCAACAAGACAATGACCCAAAACACACTAGTAAACGGGCAAAGTCTTGGTTCCAAACCAACAAAATTAATGTTATGGAGTGGCCAGCCCAATCTCCAGACCTTAATCCAATTGAGAACTTGTGGGGTGATATCAAAAATGCTGTTTCTGAAGCAAAACCAAGAAATGTGAATGAATTGTGGAATGTTGTTAAAGAATCATGGAGTGGAATAACAGCTGAGAGGTGCCACAAGTTGGTTGACTCCATGGCACACAGATGTCACGCAGTTTTAAAAAACTGTGGTCATACAACTAAATATTAGTTTAGTGATTCACAGGATTGCTAAATCCCAGAAAAAAAAATGTTTGTACAAAATAGTTTTGAGTTTGTACAGTCAAAGGTAGACACTGCTATTTTTTTGAACACACCCCTTTCAACTAATACCCCAATTGCACAGCCTTAAGAGCGTGCATATCATGAATGCTGGGTCTTGTTTGTTTTCTGAGAATCTACTGAACCTACTGGTAACTTGTTTGCCACGTAGCAATAAAAAATATACTAAAAACCTTGATTATTCTGGTTAGTCACAATGTACTGCTATTATTTTGAACAATACTGTATATGACACACACACACATGCGTGCGCACACTCTCACAAACCCCTGAAGCACAGGAGAAGACTTTCACCATGCACAGCTCTTCCATTTCCCCTTCAAAACAATGATGTGAAGATCTGAAGAGGCATGTTATGACTGCTTTTTCATGCTCTGCACACCTACTGGCATTTCCTGTGAGCGCTCGAAAACCAGACATTCTACAGCTATTTGCCACATTTAGGACAAAATGTCCTAGCATTAAGAGGTTTCTTTATTAATCGTTTAGATTCTGCACTGTTCTCCTTAACATGATCTCTACACATGATGGGAACCATGTGCTCTGTCAGAAGTGTACCAATGACCACATAGATGGACACATCAAATCATTTAGATCAGCTTAACATACTGCATAAGTTAACACTTTTCAATGGTGGATTTGAATAAAGTCCTTACATGACCAATCTCAACACAACTTTAAGTTTAAAAAAACATAACTGGAATGACATAGTGGTGAGAAAATGTGATTGTATTTGAACGTACCGTTCTTCTCTTTAAATCAAGCAGTGACAGGCATCTGATCCTGATCATATACAAATTAACCAATTCCCCTTTTGACCCTCTCAAGGGCTCTCATGGGATCCTATTGCACTCGGCGTGACACGTTACACACTCTCTGCCACTCCAGAAAGCCCCTCTGTGCAAACAGATGTTTTTAGAATAGTGAGTGTGCTTAAAATGAAAGCAGTGAGTTTATACCCTTCTGACAGGACTGTTACACATTACTGCAGGTCACTGCAGAGATTGCTGTTATGCGTGTAGCTGTTGTTCCCAACCAGTCTGCTGATACGCTTATGTAAGTTCACTAGTTTGGGGTCAGTTAGACTTTTTTTGTGAAAGAAAATTAATCCTTTATTCAGCAAGGATGCATTTAATAGATGAAAATTGACAGTTAAGGATTTACATTGTTACAAACTATTTATATTTTAAATAAATTATGTTATTTTGTTATTTTATTTAATAAAATTAAAATTAATTCTGAAATTGCAGCTTTGAGCACAGGAATAAAAAGACTTATAGCTTTTATAGACTTATAGAGTTAAAGCACTCTTTTGGAATCCCCCTCACAAAAAAAAAGAGGTTTATTCAAATGTGCTATTAGTAGACTTCTTTTAAACTAAAATAAGAAAGAATGCTTTCTGCTTTTATGTACAGTACTTCTCAGAAATATACTTACACTTACAAGTGTACTAAAATTACACTTACATCCACGTGATTCATGAGAAAAACCTTCTTCCATTGCTCCGTGGTCCAGTTCTGATGCTCACGTGCCACTGCTGGCACTTTCGGCGGGGTCAGGGGTCAGCATGGGCACCCTGACCGGTCAGCGGCTATGCCGCCCCATACACAACAAACTGCGATGCTCTGTGTATTCTGAGCCCTTTCTATCAGAACCAGCATTAACTTCTTGAGCAGTTTGAGCTCCAGTAGCTCGTCTGTTTGATCGGCCCACACGGGCCAGCCTTCGCTCCACACGTGCATCAATGATGCTGGGCCGCCCATGACCCTGTGGCCGGTTCTCCACTGTTCCTTCCTTGGAGCACTTTTGATAGATCCTGACCACTGCAGACCGGGAACACCCCACAAGAGCTGCAGTTTTGGAGATGCTCTGACCCAGTCGTCTAGCCATCACAATTTGGCCCGTGTCAAACTCGCTCAAATCCTTACGCTTGCCCATTTTTCCTGCTTCTAACACATCAACTTTGAGGACAAAATGTTCACTTGCTGCCTAATATATCCCACCCACTAACAGGAGCAGTGATGAAGAGATAATCAGTGTTATTCACTTCACCTGTCATAATGTTATGCCTGATTGGTGTATAATTAAGTATTCTATACTCGCCCAGAGAACTACTAAGAACTAGTATATACAGGTTAATAATTAACATGAATAATGCATAATGTATAATAAACTCTAAAGTGAAGATCATGGTAACCCACTAGTAATGACTCAAGTGTTACTAAATCCTTCAGAAGGAATTATTTAGAATTATTTATTCTAATTATTTGGATCAGTTTTCTAAAGTGAAAAACATGATAACTATTGGTACCGTAGTTGGTAGTAGTCGACTAAGCACTGTTAACTAATTGGTTAATCAGAGTTTCCGGTTAGTTAATAGTAGTGAGTAGATGTTAATATTGCGTTACTCATTTGTTCCTGTGTAGTTATTCATTAATGAAGGAACAGTATTCTGAAATGTTACCAAAATAAGTGCCAATAATAATATATTAATAGTAAACTATGAGTATGATGTAAAGTTCACTTAAAGAAAACTTACAAGTATACTTACAGTATAAAACTACCAAACTAGCAGTTTACTGTGAATACTTCAAAGTGTACTTTCATAAACTAAAGTTTTAGTATACCTATATAAGTTCACTTGCAGTAGCTACAAACGAAAAACGATGCTGTGTACCTTCACGGAGCAAGGGCTGTATTAAGCCAACGACAAAGGAGTAGGAACAAAACACAACCTTTAATAAATCCAAAAGAAACTCTCAGGGGATCACAGGGGGAATCAAACACAACCACTTCCAACACAAACGATAACAGACGGAGAAGCAGGGCTTAAAAGCGTGAAACAGAACAGGTGTGATAGGACTAGTTAACAGCTAAGGACACTAACTAGGGAACTAAGAGTGAAAAGGAAAATAAAACATAACATACATGTTACATGCACTCAAAGTTAGGATTTTAAAACTTAATACATAAAGTTTTTAATATATATAAAAGTTCCTTTTATTAAGTATACTTAAGTAAAGTTCAAGTATGTATTAAGTATAATAATATTATTGTACTTGTAGTATACTTGTAAGTGTGTGTGTGTGTGTGTGTGTGTGTACATGAAGCCTATATAAAAGTTATACTTACTTTTTTTAACTGCAAGCTTTTGACCCTCTGCACCCTTCTTTTTTTACCCTTACTTTTTGAGAGCGTCTACTCTACATACATACTGTATAATATTATACTAATATTGTACTAATATAATCTAATATCATACATCTTATATTTGAGAAACTCTGAGAATTACAGCTCATGCTGTTTCTAATTCTGTTCCCACTGACAGACATGTGATGTGACTGAGCAACAACAAAACAGTAAAGACTGCAGAGAACGGCATGATCAGGAAGAAATTGTGAATTAATGATTCGCATCTGAAATAAGAGTATCCGATCTCCCAGTAAAGGAAGTCATTGATATTTGAAGAGCAGCTGAAGCAGCCAAAACACAGGTGCAGACCGTCTGCGATCAAGGCAAAGATGTGCATGCCATGCAAAAGAGACCCAGACATACAAAGCAAAACAAGAAACCCTGAAAAACAGCCAGTCAACAAAAACAGAATGTGATGCAGATGCAGAAAATGAGAAAAATCGAGTGTCCAGCATATGGAGCTAATACATGTGGACAAAGCAGAGGGAAAAGGCTTTTGAACACTGATCCTGTTTGAAGATCATTAGAATTAAAGGTGGATCAGCTACATTGACACCGAATGTATCTGAGGTGGTATGAGATGAACATTACCGTCTATACTGCACAACAGCACAGTGCGATCATGGGATCTAACAGGATCTTACTCAGAGTGAGTACAGTCAGGTTAAAAGGTCATGAGAGCCATAGGCGAGCAACACCTGCACTCAAACAGGGCAGTGTCATCTACTGTAGCTATTATAAGACCCAACCAGAACTGGGCGGCATGACGGTATATGTGAGGCTACACTGTAAAAAAAATCCCCATAAAGTATACGGTAAAAAAAACGGCATCTGTGGTTGCCAGAACTTTACCGGACAGCACTTAATTTACTGTCTATTTTACAGTTCAAAACAATATCATTTAAAGGTTTATTTTGTAATATTTTTATGGTTAAAAAACATATTTCATTAACTGAAATAATGTTAAATTACCAACCTATTGAAATATAATATCTGTTATAGCTTTGATATATCCTGAGAGTCACATGATGGAAGGTCATCACGAGCAGCTTTCAGGAGGACAGTACTAACATGAGATGCACAGTGTCATTCACACAAACACTTAACACCATTATGGTAACACACATGAACTTTTACGCAAACCGTTGCAATAAACATTAATATAACAACATTAGATGTAACTTAAACCCTAACGCACATAACTGATTAGAAAAATAAATAAATAAGAAGACACAGTTATTTCAATGAAAATACATCAAATGTGAAGTGTAATGCGGGAAATTCTGGGATTGTCAATTTATGATTTTTACACAATGACTTGTTCTTTTTCACTTCCAAAGACTGTAAATTTAACAGTATTTTACTGTAAATGTAAGGTTAGATCTATTACAGTTATTCACCGTATATAATACAGAAATTTTCTGTTAACCTGTTTTTCACCTCAGCATTTTTACAGTGTACCATGATTTTGATAAGTAAGACGTGCCTGGATCAGTATATGTTTTTTATCCTGGAACATCATTCCTTAACATCAATCCTATCCCAATCCCTTAAATTATCCCTAAAATCAGAGGGAAATGATGGTGAATAACACTGATGTAGAAGCACATAACCCTGGTAGTAAGCCTAAACTTGACATAAACTGTAAACTTTTCCCTCAAATCTGATTGGTTGATTGGAATGTTGTTCCAGGATCAACAAAGATGTTGATCCAAGAACATGTTACACTTGGTGAAATCATGTTCACCGGAAAAGTGATGTCATGCCGCTTAATATAGTGGTAGATATGCAGAATATTTGAGCTTCTATAATGGACAATGCATTAAAGTGCAGGATGAGTACCATTTATATATTACATAAGTGTAGTCACAAGGTTGCATATAAACTATACATATTATAATAAACTGCTTATGGAAGCTGTTTTTGTGACTTTTTTTGATGTCAGTCAAAAAAAAACAATACATTGAATTAGTAAAGTATTGATTTCACTGAATTATGCAAAAGATACTATCAAAATATAAACCATTTTCAATTTTACAGCAAAAATAAATCAATTGTGAGATACACTATCATTATTTTTTTTAATGTTTTGAAATACATTACAATTTAAAATAACTATTTTCTATTTGAATTTAGTAAAAGTGTCTAAATAAATTGTAAATCATGCGCTATGTTTATATATGAGTCATATATTTGAGGTCTAAATAACTATATTCTCACCTAAAAAACTCTTAAAACTACATTCTGTGAAACAACAACAGTAATATTTCTAAAATATATGGTGGATTTTCTCGACTGGCATGACAGACGCCCCAAGCGGAGTGATATACGCGGTGAAACGGTTCCTGATACTGGGGGAATATCGCAAGGCCGGATGAATGGCTCTCAGCCAATCAGATTCGAGAACCAGAAAGAAATGACATACAAAAATGCGTATATAATGCATTTAATCATTAGTGAATGAGCCAGAGAAAGGGAACAAGCGTCTCAGATAGCATTTAAGCAGCAGAAGGCATCACAGTGGCATTATGCTACAAAACACTGGCAAACTTTAAAACATGGACTCTAACTGGCTCATCATTCCTCATCACAGAAAGCCCATATATACACAATGAGCAGCCTCGATGTTCTCTTCTGTGGTCAGGTCAGCTCTCATGGACTTTAGCAGGTCAAGTACTTCTCCAATCACCTCATCATCTCCATTAGGACACCCGTCAGGCATCAACAGTAAGACTTTGGACCATCGAGGAGGCCAATCGGAAAGGGGAAGTTCATCGTCATTTATTTCCACAAGAAATCAAGCTTCTGGGTGGTGGAGGAGGAACATCCGCCAGAGAAAGTGATTGTGGCAGGAACTCGTCAACTAGACAGCTGACATTATGGAATTTGGAGAAATAAACCAAGAACATTTTTCACTGTCAGTCTCTGTTTGCTCTAGGGTATAGCTGGAGTATAAATGTAATGTTGGCTTCTGTGGATAAAAGTGTTAATGAAGAATAACTAGAAAACCCAGGTTTGCTCCTGATGCTTGAGGCAATGATTTGGCAAAGAAATCAGGCCGGTGTTGTATGAAACACTGGGTAGAGCACAAATGTGTTGCTCAAGAGCCTTTGGCTTATGGAGACACAGATTCAAGTGTCACTTTTCTATACTATCCTATAAATAAGGCAAACACACTTTAAATTCAAAGCATAATAAGTCCAGTTGGGACCATAGAATGTCAGGTCTCGTTAAAGACCCCTTCTTCACTTTAAACACCAAACTATGTGTCTTGCTTTTATAAATAGGCATTTATCAAAGTGCTGAATGAATTCAATTTGGCGAAACCTTAATTTTAATAATTTTCATTTCATGGTGTTTTGCAGCATGTTGACTTTAAAGGGAGGGCCGCTTTAAATTAGCAGGGTTCAGGTTTTGGATAATGGGTCGAACTGCAGGCCCGTATCTACATTCTCCACTCGGTATACAGTGTGTGTGTGTGTGTGTGTGTGTTTAATGTTTCTCCACAGCTTCAACCGCACACACGTACACACACTCATGTAGACTGAGACGCCAGCAGCTGTTACTTGTTATCACACTGGAATTCATTGTCAATTACACACACACGCTCTCTTTTGCACTTCTCTCCCTTTTTTTTTTTTTAAATGCACCTCTTCACCCCTTCTGTCCCTAATGTCTCCACAAGATATTTTGGTGTGGTTTTTCTGTGATATCTTTCCATGAACTGTGGAAAGAAACGTTCTTATATATGTGCACATGTAGCATTGTGGAAACACACAGACACTAACAGTCTGAATGGAAAGCAATGTGTGTGGCGAATGGTGAGAGTTTTGGTGGTTTCGTAATTAGACAGAAACTATGACGATCATCCCTCAGCTAATGCTTGTAAAGGTGTATCCAGAATGTTCCCTAGAGTGTTAAAGGTTATTCGTCACAATATTTATTCATTATTTATTGCTTTCTGACACAGCGCATTCAATTTAATCCATTTCATTTAATCAAGTATATTGTGGGAAAGCTGCTGAATAATGTGAACTCGTTAAACTGCAGTGAAACCCGTGTTTTGAAAGTAGCTAGGCTACACCACAAGCTACCAGCAAAAAGTGGCTAAATACATCAAAAGTTACTTATATTTTTATATAAAAAAATAACTACCCACTTTTGACCACTTTAATTTGAAAGGCACTTCATATGTGTGTCATATAGACTGTGCTTTTTAAAGGATTAGTTTACTCTAAAAAATGCTGGGTAAAAAACAACCCAATGTTGGGTCAAATATGGACTAACCCAGCGATTGGGTTGTCTTAAGCAAACATTTAACCCAACATTGGGTTAAAACAACTCAGCATTCTTTTGAGTGTTCACTTCAGAATTCAAATTTCCTGATCATTTACATCCCATGTCATCCAAGATGTTCATGTCTTTCTTTCTTCAGTCGAAAATAAATTAAGGTTTTTGAGGAAAACATTCCAGGATTTTTCTCCATATAGTGGACTTCAATGGGGTCCAACGGGCTGAAGGTCCAAATCAATGCAGTTTCAATGCAGCCTCAAAGGGCTCGACACGATCCCAGACAGGGAATAAGGGTCTCATCTAGCGAAACGATCGGCCATTTTCTGAAAAACAATAAACATTTATATATATTTTTTTTTAACCACAAATGCTTGTTTGGCACTCTAGTGTCCACGCATTAAGCAATCCCGTTGGAAAGGTTGTATGTGATGTTCGTCTGTGTACTCTGGTTCAAAAAGGTAGGGTTCAAAAACATTGCTGTTTTACCTTTTTTATAATTTTTTTTGGTAAAGGGTTTGTCTTTGCACGTTCGCTGTGCAAACACTGAATCGACACTTCCACCTACGTCACACGTGACCTTTCCAACTTGACTACATAATGTGTGAAGTCGTGAACACTAAAGTGCCTAAACGAGCATTTATGGTTAAAAAGTATATGAATATAATTGTTTTTCAGAGAATGGCCGATCGTTTCGCTAGATGAGACCCTTATTCCCTGTCTGGGATCGTGTCGAGCCCTTTGAGGCTGCATTGAAACTGCATTGATTTGGACCTTCAGCCCGTTGGACCCCATTGAAGTCCACTATATGGAGAAAAATCCTGGAATGTTTTCCTCAAAAACCTTAATTTATTTTCGACTGAAGAAAGAAAAGGCATGAACATCTTGGATGACATGGGGTGAGAAAATTAACAGGAAATGTTGTGAACTAATCCTATAAGGAAGACTTGACTCTCAGACGATTTCAATAAAGTTTGATGTTAGCATGTTGCTAAGCTAACAACATAGGTACTATATTTCAGCCAGGATCACTATCGTCAAAGATGATTAAGTATTAGCATATAGTTTGGATTGGCGGTATGGTTCTGTTCTGGGCAAAAAAGAGCAGGGAGAGCAGCGACAACTTAGGGTAAACGGAACAGAAAAGATGTATTGCAGATATCATTTATGTCAATATTTAATGTACAAAATAATACAGGAATTTAGTCTGATTCAAGGGGAATAAGACTACCAAATCCTGACGGATGAGAGGAGGAGCTGGGGATGGAGGAGGGTAAATGAGCTCTGGAGAAACGCGATAGCTGCTGATAGTACTGAAGGAGCTTATATATGCTGTGATAGACATCATATTCCTATAGGTAGAAGTGATCAGCTGATGAGAGCTGGACTAATGGGACCTGCCAGAACTGAAGCTACGCTTGATTTCATGAAAAACTAACATGCCAACCATTAAAAAAGTATGTCCTGTAGTGTGTAGTATGGATACAATCCAGATATAAGCTACTACTTACAGTCACATTGTCATGTGACTTACAGTGCCAGTTGCTTCACTGTGATTGGCTGCATCTGAAATCGCATACTTCCCTACTATATAGTAGGAGAAAAACCGAATTCACAGTAAAAAGGATCCAGATGACCTACTACTTCCTGCGAGATGATGTGCACACGATGGACACTTTACTATCCCATGAGGCATTGGGGCTTGAGGATTTGCAAATTGCACTGATGGTGGTAGGTCACATGATAATGACAACATGACAAGTGTAGCACGTCCAGACATGCATTCACTCTAAAAAAGATACAAAAGCTATCACTGGGGTGTTCCCTTTTCATAAGGAACACTTATGTACCTAAAGGGTGCATATTGGTACCTTAAAGGTACATATTAGTGAAAAGGTGCCACCCCAGCTTTTGGGTCATTCTTCAATTGGGGTGGCAAATGAGAGGCAGAAATTGTAAAAATGCTTGTTTGTTTTCTTTTAATAAAATGTATTGCTATGCATTTAAATTGAGTTTAATCTGCTATATCCATTAAAATTGAAGCTTAATAACATTTTGATTTTTAAATAATTGTAATCAAACATTGGTGAAACAACCACTTATGTCTATGGTGTTACCAATATTTGAATATTTGTTTGTTCTAAAATCAGCAGGGATATGCAACTAGGTAATAAAAATAATAAATACATAAATTACTTTAAGGACTCAGTTTCATTGATCATTTACAAATCTTTTTTTTTATTTAATAAATGTTCAATTGTTCATCTTGGCCCCTATTTTTGCCAAAGAAGATTTGTTTCCTTTTTAAAAAAAATTGGATTTACATAAAAAAGACAGGAAAAATGTTCTGTGCTACCTTTAAAGTCTTTATTCTAAAATATTAAATCCACTTTACAGTCTAAAAACATTAAATTATAAGATTAAATGGCTCTGAAGGAAAGACATTTCCGATAGGCCTGCATTTTGAAGTAACGCCACAGACGTAATATTGCATAAATGGATTGTGGAGTTATTATAGAGTCAATGGTGTTGCAAGGAAAGACAGTAACAGCACAGACAGAAACACCACAGACAAATTAGCCTAAATCCAGACTTTTCTTAAATGGAGGCTGCCATCATGATGATTTCAAGCTCAGGGGACATTTTGGAAAGTATATACATTTTTTTAGTAAAATATGTAAAATCTGCAAATTATCACCATAACACCACAGACACTAATAAAGTGCGACACATGAAATTTAGCCAACTTTAATAATAATTAATTTGCCATTAATTGATAAATTAACAATAAAGAATGTCCTCCCCATGCACCCCTCAGATCAACCAGCACCCAATGACCTTTACACACAGGAAGTAGTCCAAATAGATTTCCCCCTTTTCTTAAAGGGGCAACATCCATTGATGTAACACCACAGACATGAATTTGGGGGAAACTACTTTTTTCCTTAAATATTTCAAAATATGTATTTTTTTAAACAATTTAATTAAATTGTACATGTAAAATAAAATCTATATTCACAGTATACCCAATTTATTTGTGTTAAAAATGTTATATTGTTGCATTTACATTCCATGATACCTCTCTGAGGTATGTACAAATTGTGTTTATCCTACAGAATACAACCATGAAAATATTTTAGAATTAATTAGTATTTAAAGTTTATTTCAACTGTTGTAAAGTAGAGGGACACCACTTGCCACCACAAATAAAGAATGACCCTTTTGTACCTTTTTTTCTGAGAGTGTACTACACACATTCATACTACATTAAACATACTTTTTTTAGTGTTCATGAGGTAAATACTTTTTCAAAATAAGTACCTACACAGAAGAGTATGCGTTTTCAGACGCAGCCCTTCACAACTCCTGTCCCGGGGCCACATGCCATAGTAAAATGTCCATTGAATCTCACCGGAAGAAGTAGGTCATCCGGGGACTTTTTTTCCACACTGTTTTATAAATACTGTTTTCGGACTACTCTTTTCATTTTTCGACTACTATACAATAGGGAAGTATTGTAGTCCTTTTTCTAATACATTGCACACACAAATAGTGTGTTAAATAGTACATTTCAATTAGATTTCATTGATTTTATTAGTTTTATAATAAAATTTTCTCATTTGATCCATTGTCTAATCTATTTAATCAAAAGCATTCTGTTAATGCTTTTTCCACAACATACTGCCTTAAAATATAGCAAAAAGAAACAATCTTAAGCCTCGTGCACAATGGGGCGATTATCGTGCACGCTTAACGTTTAACGCCTCGTGCCGAAACAAAGGGTGCACACCGATGCGCAAAATGCCAGGCATAAAAGCGTCATTAAAAATAAATTGTAAAAGTTACAGTTAAACACGACTCGCTGGCGCTCAAGCACAAAGCGGTCTTGCCGAACACACACTGATACCTGAGAAGAAGACGACGAAGAGGAAGTAAGCAGATGAAGATGACAAACAGCGACTACAACATCTCCGCAGCGCCACCTTGTGTATTTCTGTTTTTCAGTAAGTGCCATCTACTGTCAGGGAGTGAATTTGCACGTTCACTCTGCGCATCGCTTGGGTATGAACACAAAGACGCAACGAAAAACGCTGGCGATAAATGCGTGCAATAATCATCCCGGTGTGCACGAGGCTTTATCATGCTGCTTATCTTTTGGAACAGCCTTCATGCCGGGAGCGCACCAATAATGCCTTAAAATACTGCCTACATAGTCAGCGCACTGGGGTTTGGAACAGAGCCAAAGTGCACCACAAATGTATAACAATATTTTAACATGCAATGACATAATCAGCTTGTGATCTGAAAATATTTTTGCTTCCTAATATTTGAAATTGTATTTTTTGGGGGGAGGTGGGGAAAATAACGGCTGTCTTCTTCAAGGCTCTGACCCGCTGGGGTGCGATTGGATGGACGGAGGTGCAGTGGGATACGAAGGTGGGGTAAAGGTTGGGTTAGGTCGGGATGGAAGGAGCCTGTCAGTGGGGTTCCTGGAGGTCTCGTCTAGACTGCGTAATGAAGGTGGTTTGAGGCTGATCCAGCCTGCAGAGCTGCTTTCCTGAAGAATTCCTCTACCTCAGTCAGGAAAGGAGCCGACGCCACACATGAGTACTTTGAGGTAAACCAAAGTCTTTTCACTCAATCACTTAAGATTTATTCTTTCATTTTCAATGTGTCTATAAACAAAGAAATAAATACCCTTTTGTACAGCATAAGTTTGTATGTGGATGATCATTGCAGAATGTTAGTCAGAGTAAATTACCCTTACACGGTGGATTATTCCTTGAGTGTTTAGAGTACTCACATGCGTGCCATCTGTTAGCAATTCTAGCCAGCCAGAGGTTCGACTGGGGTAAACCACCACAGTAAAAAATGTACAACAGGATAGGCCCACCTGCGACAGATACCCACAGTTCCTCTTTGGTTAGGAGCCAATCGGAGGCCTGCTCTGATACCAGATTTCCATTTTCTCCATGTGGTGGTCCATATTTAATTTAAACTTCAGTGCTTTACAAGCTTAGAAATGACAAACAGAACACATAAACATGGCCATATGTCCTGACAACCTATCAGAAACACATGCTAGCATCCCTTTTAAAACTGAAAATCCTTAAATAATAATGTTACATCAGCAATTGTTGTTGCATTGAGAATGTTTGCAGTCTTAGGGAGTAACTCAATTTTCCAGTAGGTTTACAGCAGTTTTCAGGACTGCAAAACTTTCATTGTACAAGCTAGTATGTCAAAACAGTATGGTGACAAAATGCTGCATTGCTGATTTTTATATAACATCATATTGTGCATTCAGCTTTGCAGTAGTAGAAGAGAATCACTTCATTTAGACATGTACATGGTTCATAAAAGATTTATTCAAGGTAACTTGTAGTAACTTTGACAAACCACTAGGCAAAGTGGCTGATGAGTAAAAAAGTTAATGTCAAGGCCTGTCTAACAAACAATGACTGTAGTATAACTATGGTAAATTCTAAGTAGCTTTCAAAAGTAGCGTCCACGACACTGCTGATCACCTCAAGTTGTGTTGGCATGAGCTTGTGATAGTCATTATAGTGTCAAAGTTATATTGTGATGGACGTCTGTGCTCCCACAAGAAACGATTAGGGCCCCCTTCAAGTGGCTTTAAGCCATATCTGAAGTGCTTCTTATATAAAGTTGACTTTATATTTTCCTTGCGAGACCTACATTCAAAACTTGTTACCAACTTAAAACATTACACATTTCCACTGAATCTATGTAGCAAACACTCTTGCCACTGTAGAAAAGAGTCATTCAAACAGACAATCACCCCTGAAGGGAAATAGAGAGAAAGTGAGCAACAGAAGCTGTTTAGGAGGCTCACGGTCTGTTATTGCACCACATTGACTCAACATCTCAATGGTATTTAAGAGAGGTGATTTTCCCTCAGTTCTGCAGGCTAACATTGCAAGTATCTGACAGCTGTAGAGGGTGTGCGGTTACACAACAGAGCGTATACACACAATCTCTGTGTAAATACTCCACAGGCACAACAAATACCCTAAAGACTCTCCAGGGAAGCATTCAGCAAGCACTTAGCAAAACAACACCATAAGGGGGGAAAACGATAACCAACAGACAGACACCAGCTTCACAGTAAAGATGAAAGTATTTCATTATCATATAATAGGTATGAAATAATTCCATCAATGTGTAATTCATGCTAACAAGAATTCAATGAATGCAGTTTCAGCGTAGTTTCTTGCACAGCTGAAGTGCATAATGAACAAGTGTGGTCAGTGATGTAAAATGCAGTTCTCAGCTGCTGACTGCTTCAACAGGCAGGAGCATGTGTGGTTTTCATAGTTACTTGTAGGCCCAAAATATGGCATACACACAGCAAGCAGAAGTGTTGAAAGGTGCCATGTAAAAAAAAAGTCAGATCACAGTTGCAGCACAGATGCCAATAATTTTACAGTTATTTACAGTAGTAGTAATATATTTTACAGTATGTTGCTGTAAAAATGCACTAGTACCACAGGAACATCCTGTAGTGTCCACACTACAAAGATTAAAAGTAACATTGACAGTGTTGCAGTGATATAATTAAGTGAATATGTAAGAGACGTTTGAGAATTAGTAATGAACACCTGCTGTTAACAAGTAGAATCACTGAAGAGCTTCACTTACTACCAGTTGACTTTATTTGTCATACATCTACGGATGTTCTTACTGACAATTGACAGAGGTTTAGGCATTGATATATATAGTTTTTAAATAGTTTGAAGTCACCATTATGGAGATCATTGTTTGCTTTAGTTGGGCTCTTGACCCTCGACTTTTTAACATTAGTTTTTCTTTGGCTGTTGTAACCGTGTGTTTTTCTAAGACACATTCGTAGTAAAAAAAACCCTGATGATTGCATATCATCACGTAGTCTCTTGATTCACTGATCTCATCCAGTGTTTAATACTTTATGAAAAGTGTGTTATATTATTAATTCATGCAGAATTTACATCACCACTACTGTGAAATTACAGCAAGAGCTCCAACAGCAATCAGTTATTATGAAACTTTTTAAACTACACACGTTTTGTACTATGCCATCATTTAGACACACATAGACAATCAATGGTGACAATAAAAAAAATAGAAAACAAAAATAAAATATAAAGAATTTTGAACAAAAACTGAAAAAGCAAATAAAGAAAATACTAAGACCATTCAGGTGCATAATTTATTCATGCTGCAATGCATGCTGGGAGTTTTGTACTATGCTGGCACCCAGCACGCATTGTGGCATGGAACATTTTGTTGATGGTCACCATTGTTGAGATTCATATGCTGATTCTTGATGTCTGTGTGTCTGAATGATGCAGTAGCTCAAATTGTTTTGTGTGAAACACAACATCCTTCATAACTGATGATGACCTTAACACTGCTGGATCTCAAGCTGTAGGACCACAGGGCTGCTATAATCAATAATATAAAATTAACAACACATCACCCACTTAATCAAAGATTAGACTCTGTATGAGATTATTGAATCAGGTCTCTAAATGATGATGATTGTCACCATCAACAACTGGAATCACTTGATCACATTTTCTCTTGCTTTGTTTGCCATAACATATGTGCCTTACAAAACATCCAATTACAGCAGCCAGAGAAAAACTAAAGTTAAAAAGTCAAGTGTCAAGAGCCCAACTTTTTTGAAAATGAAATGTATTACCCAGAATGCATTATTTTCTATGCCATGTTACTGTTTTAATGGAAAACAGTATTTTACTATTAGAATTTGTCTGTTTTTTACAGAAGTTTTTTAGTGTCTGCTTAATAATCATGTTACCTTCAACGTAGTTTATGTTACGATGGTTGAGCTGTTGAGCGGTGGTCCTTCAACTGAGTAGAAGCTTAGAAAAATATTGTTTTCTAAGGGGCGGCAGTGGCTCAGTGGTTCATGTAGATTGTCTACAAACTGGGAGGTTGGTGGTTCGATCCCCGGTTCCACCTGACCAAGTGTCGAGGTGTCCATGAGCAAGACACCTAGCCCTAGCTGCTCCCGACGAGCTGGATGGCCCCTTGCATGGCTGACACTGCCGTCAGTGTATGAATGAGAGAGTGAATGGGTGAATGTGAGGCAATATGTAAATCGCTTTGAATGGCCATGGGTCTGTTAAAAGTGCTATATAAATGCAGTCCATTTACCATTGTTAGGACCTATTTTTTTCTAATATTTGTGTATGATATGTTTTATTCATCTGCTTTTGGAATTATTTCCCCCCATGTATATGTACATATATGCTCATAAGATATCCTCATCATGGTGTGTAACAAATGCTCAGAGCACGAGGGAAGACGCACAGTTGCTTCGAGAGCCCCACATGTTATTAGGCCTTAAGCGGTCAACAAGAAACCTGCTCTTGTTAGTTCAGTTGTCTGTACAGCCAAACTCCCCCGATGGAGATGCAAAAAAAAAAGGATGATGCGGCTAACTTCCTCAGTTCTGCATAATCTCCCCCTACACTTGCTCCTTTGTGTTATTCTTTAATTACACCATGTTTGTTTTAATGAGTAACCGCCAACCTCAACAGATGCGTAGTCCTCACGTTTTGAGAGTAAACGGCTGCCTCTGTGATGTATAATCATACACCAACATCCCAATCTGCACACTTCAATTCCTCTTGGAAAAAATTAGGGCTCAGTCAAAGCGGAAAATGTTTGGCAGGCATTGTAAGAAAACAATAAAGGATTGGTATCCCATCCTGGGATAAATCCAATCCAAAATCTATGCTTCTTCAATCCCCTGACAATGCTTAACCCTTTTAATAACATTGTTGAGTGTAATGTAAGTCATGCCGGAATGATTGCATTTAAAATATGAGTGCACATGACCACACAATGATGTAATTTTAATGCAGAGGATACTCCGGATCTGATCGCGGCGCGGTCATGACGCAGTGTTTTCCAACGGCGTTTGAAAGTTCAAACTATGAAAACTGGATCTCGGGTTTAGTGGGTAGGGATGATGTGTCGAGCCCATCAGAAACTGTTTTACAGCTGGAGTGCGCTTGGATTGGTTTGATCGCTCAGCTCATTGGTTTGACAGGTCTTGATTTACCATGTGTCATACAGCTGAAACAGCACTAGTTTATTCGATGTACTTTTATTGTGGCGTTTACACAAGTAAGTACTTATATTCAACAAAATCACTCGTTTGGAGGGTTTTTCGGCCCCTTGGTTAATCATTGCATGTCTTGAAGACAATAGGTGTGGAGCTGTGCAGACCGATCGGTGTATGACAAGTTTGACAACAAAGTACCGCGAGAGGGATTAGAGAGCAGCCGGCTTTGTATATGTTTGAATCTCTCTTGAGGTACTTTGAATCAATACACCATTCAGTTTGCGCAGAGCCGCTTCAAATAGAACACACCTATAGAGGGTCTGCATTGACATCACTTTCCCGCCGGAAAACGCCCCCTCCGCAACATGAGATGACTGGATTTGAAGGGATAGTTAACCCAAAAATGAAAATTAGCCCGTGATTTACTCAACCTCATCCTAGCTTTAAATGAGACGTGAAGTCAGACATGTGTTGCTTCCCGTAGAGAAGCTTGCGCTGTGTTTGCATACTTTATCACAAATATTTATCAGCAATTAATCGATTGACAGTAAATCTTTATCATTCCTAATTGTGCTAAAAGCTATGTATGGACTATTCATATAGATAATTGATAAGTTGTATATGCCTGAAAATAAATCATATTTAGGTTTCAGACTGAACAAATCCGTTGATCATATCACTTTGTTTCACTACAACATTTGTCTAAAGGACATTGCATCATAATTTCGCTCTCTTTTATTTGAATGCTGTCTCTTACTCTGTACCATGTAGTCAAAAAAATCTTTTTTTTCATGCAAATGTTTCACAAACAAAGTCTTTCCTCTCGTTTAAATAATGTAGAAATATGCATTATAACTATACACAGTGAGACAGTGTCGCAGTATTCTAGAGCATCCAATCAACATCTTCCTCCTTGACCACAGCTTGACATCTGAACCTCAGCCAGAAATTGAAGAAACTTGTCACATGTTCATTATGGAATGAACTTATAAAAGTGAGTAATGGTGGCATTTCCATCACAACACGGTTCAGAATGATTATCAACCGTCCTATTCATGTATTTTTCGGCAAGTTAGCTAACTGTGTTAAGAAAAGGAGAACCGGCTGGAACTGTGATGTCATGGTTAATTGCTGACAGTACACACAGATTCCTTTTCCAGAATAATTTTCTGCAATAGTATATGGCCAGTGTAGACACAGTCTAAGTCAGGGGTGTCTAATCCTACTCATAGAGGGCCAAACACATTTGACTAAAGGTTTCAATTAATCTTGAAAACCTTGATTTTGCTTGTTCAGATGTGTTTAATTGGACTGGAGCCTGATCCTTTTCTAGCCCAAGTAGTGGTGGTAAAATTACACAAACCAATGGTACCCTGTTCCTGGACATACAAAAGCAATGCTGGGGTTTGCGAGGAACCATGTTTCAATGGAAGTGCCTCTACAGTTGGTCACTTGATGAAGAAAATCAGCTAAAACTCAAGCAATGTCCAGCAGAAAGCCATTTGGTTTGTCTCTACAATAAGACACATCATGAATCAACAAATTCCTTGTATGTCTCGATATTTTGAGTTCAAGTAGGTGATCTCCATCCACCCATTTTCCAACCCGCTTGTCCTACCTAGGGTCGCGGGTGTAGGTGATCTCATCCCAGCATGTTTCAATGAGATCAGTTCTGGCTGGCAGTGCCAGGCCTAGGCTGAATTGGCCCAGAAATTAGGTGTAAGGAAGGAGTGCCGTCCCGTTCCAAACAATGACAACATGAAGTTGGCAGAATAGTTGAGCACGTAAATACCATATTGAGGTTGTGAGCATACGGCAGAGGGTGTTTACACATGCATGCCTACATAGACGCCCATAAATACAGACGTGCATGCATTCAACTGCTTATACAGTGTATTTGGTGTGAAAAATACTCAGAAGGGACTACGAAGAGCACCCTACTAGGATCTTGGAAATCAATTGCTTTTCCACGCTTGAACTCTATATTCACACTTAACCATCAATTGGCTTCCAAGACTGCAACCCATCTTTTTCAAAGCACCCAAGTGTCCTCACGCCATTCTCGAGACGGATTTGTTTTGAGCTCTGTACTGTGAGTGAATTGTTTGCCCTCTGGACTCCGAACAGAAGCAGGTCCAAACATCTGGAGCTCATCAGCGCTTTGAAAACAAATCGCTGCTACTAGTCCCGGAACTACTGCCACCGAACTCACTACAGTGAACAAACCGTCCTCTGTCTCAGAGTGTGTAAAGATCAGGGGATGTACATACAGAAAGATGAAAAATACTCTTCTGAAGCCAAACATATCAAACAGTTTTAAGGCTGAGGGATGTGTGTTAAAAGCATATGCAGGGATTCATTTGCACTCAGTGGAACTGAACAGAATCAACTATCGCTAAAACAACAATCCAGGCTCCAGGTCTGGTCCAAAAATGACTTTCAAGCACTGTTGTGTGCGTGGGGCAGAAAGCAGGTTAATGCCAACACAGGATGCCACAAGCTACAGCACAATGCGCCATTGTGCCCACTTCAACTGGCTCCCACCCAGATAATTTGAGAGATGATATAGAGGGAAGATAGTAAGGAGAACAATTATTCATGACTGAAGAAGAAACAATATGTAAAAAATTCCACATGCAATCTCTCTCACATCTCTGAACCCCTGCTTGGGAAGTGTCCTTGGCTCGTTGTTGTTTTTCACGGTGAATCCCGAAATCCGCCCACACTGCCCACCATGCAGAGACCTTCTGTTCCACCACAAGCTGCCCAATGCAGTAGAACACACACACACATAGATCGACACAATCTGCCTCGTGCATGTACCCTTTAACATTCACTTGCATGTGTTGACCATTATTTAAAGCATGCAAATTTGTTCTTTGAACTGAATTTTGCAGCACCAGGAAAAATCAGTAAATGTCACATTATTATTTAGAAGGCAACTAGTTTAGAATACAGAAATCAGTTCAGATGACCAGTAGTTGAAGCAATTGAAGCAATCATCTGACATCAGTGATTGTGTCATTTCCTAACTTACTCATTAAAGGGATAGATCACCCAAAATTGAAAATGATCCCATGATTCACTCACCCCCCAGCCATCCTAGGTGTGTATGACGTTCATTTTGCAGATTGATACAATCAGAGATATATTGAAAAATGTCCTGGCTCTTCCAATCATTATAATGGCAGTGAATGGCACCCCAAAAATTTAAGACCAAAAAGTGCATCCAACCATTATAAAAGTGTTTGTGTAAGTAAAATATCCATATTTAACACGTTATAAAGTAAAATATCTAGCTTCCAGGGACCACCTTCTGTATTCAACTTAAAAAAGAAAGCTTAACGCCTCTCACAGTTCAAACCGCTTACGCTATGTCTGACGCATCGTCGAGCCAGTTGCGCTTTTTCCATTAGTTGAATACGGAAGGCAGATATTTTACTTTATAACATGTTAAATATGGATACATTACTTACACAACCTATCGATTCACTTTATTAATCCCCCGGAGCCGTGTGGAGTACTTTTATAAAGGATGGATGCACTTTTTGGTCTTTTCTGGCATTCACTGCCATTATAAAGCTTGGAAGAGCCAGGGCATTTTTTTATATAACTCTGATTGTATTCGTCTGAACAAAGAAAGTCATATACATCTAGGATGACATGAGGGGGAGTAAATCATGGGGTCATTTTAATTTTTGGGTGAACCATCCCTTTAAATTTTGAAAAAAAAAAAAAAAGATGGTGTTGAGTGGTCTTGATGGTTTAACAATTTGATTGTTTGCAGATTACTGTAAATTATGGACACTTTAATGATTAGGCCAAATAAGCAATAGAGATTATAGTTGGGTCTGTTTTTAAACGTTCAGCATCTGCTTTTGAGATTTTTGTACAATCTCTCGCCGTCAAACCACTGATTCCCCAATCTCCTTCTTCTTCTCCTCCTCCCTTCTCGATTTTCTCCCTCTGTCTACATGCAGACAGCGGCTGATATCCTGTTCTGACCACAATCGACACCGCTCCATAACTCCACCCTGCAGACGGATACATACATGCAGCATGACTGGAAGTGAAAGAAGGAACTTCCTGCCTCTTCCTCTGCACAGCGGGTTTGGTCGCTCATGTGAGTGATGTTTGCTCAAGGGTGGGTATGTGCGCATACTGAATTTATAGGACAGTAGGTTACGGTTACCATGGAAAAAAAGTCATCCACTCAATCTAGTAACAACTGGCTTTCGTCTGCCTTGAATTAGTATCATGCGCCTCTGATCAGGACAATATCAGTTATGTCCTTGAATTGTGTGCATTTTTATTGTCTATGTGCAACCATGTGAGGGAAATTTTAGATTTATTGGAGCCAACAAAAAAAAACCTTTGCTCCAGTGGCTCACACTTTATATTAGGTGTGCTTAACTACTGTGTACTTAAATAGAAAATAAGTACAATGTATGTATTGTGCTTATATCGTTTTGCAAAACACTTTTGCTGCTACTGAGGTGAGATATGGATAAGGTTAGGGACCTTACATTTGTGAAAGAATGGGTCGCTCTCAGAAGCTCGGTGAATTCAAGCGTAGTACCGTGATAGGTGACAGGCCACCTGTGCAATAAGTCTATTCGTGAAATTTCCTCACTACTAAATATTCCACGCTCAACTGTTAGTGGGATTATAACAAAGTGGAAGCAATTGGGAACAACAGCAACTCAGCCATGAAGTGGTAGGCCATGTAAAATCAAAGAGCGGGGTCAGCGCATGCTGAGGTGCACAATTGGCAGAAGTCGCTAACTTTCTGTAGTCAGTAGCTACAGACCTCCAAACTTCTGTGTGGCCTTAAGATGAGCTCTAGATCAGTGTGTAGAGAGCTTCATGGAATGGGTTTCCATGGCCGAGCAGCTCATCCAAGCCTTACATCACCAAGTGCAATGCAAAGCGTGGGATGCAGTGGGGTAAAGCGCGCCGCCACTGGACTCTAGAGCAGTGAGACGTGTTCTCTGGAGTGACCAATCACGCTTCTCTGTCTGGCAATCCCATGGACGAGTCTGGGTTTGGCGGTTGCCAGGGGAACGGGACTTGCCTGACTGCATTGTGCCAAGTGTAAAGTTTGGTGGAGGGGGGATTATGGGGTGGGGTTGTTTTCAGGGGTTGGGTTTGGGCCCTTAGTTCCAGTGAAAGGAACTATTAATGCTTCAGCATACCAAGACATTTTGGACAGTTTCATGCTCCCAACTTTGTGGGTACAGTTTGGGGACGGCCCCTTCCTGTCCCAACATGACTGCGCTCCAGTGCACAAAGCATCGGTCCATAAAGACATGGATGAGTGAGTTTGGTGTGGAGGAACTTGACTGGCCTGCACAGAGTCCTGACCTCATCCCGATAGAACATCTTTGGGATGAATTAGAGCGGAGACTGTGAGCCAGGCCTTCTCGTCCAACATCAGTGCCTGACCTCACAAATGCGCTTCTAGAAGAATGGTCAAAAATTCCCATAAACACACTCCTAAACCTTGTGGAAAGCCTTCCCAGAAGAGCTGAAGCTGTTAGAGCTGCAAAGGGTGAGCCAACTACATATTAAACCCAACGGATTAAGAATGGGATGACATTAAAGTTCATGTGCATGTAAAGGCAGGCGTCCCAAAACTTTTGGCAATATAGTGTATATAAAAAATAATATATCAACGATTAAACTAAAAAAAATGACTAGTCAATTGCGATTCTATTGCCAAGGTGTGAGTAGAGGGTTGAGATTTTTAGCATACATCAAATATACATTTTGCTTTGTATGTTGCAAAACAAATTCTCCAATAACCAACTATTCCTCCACTGGAGCCCTCACATGCTCGGCAGCAAAGGCACTTTCCATGGGCATAACCTTACGCTGTCTGCAGGGGTATGGATAGCTGCCCGTTTCGCTGTTTTCCTACCAGCCACCACACGCACATTGTCTAGGACTTCTGTAGCCTACTGCAGGCAAGCTAAATGATCAAATGCACTCAGAGATTGAGATTTACCAATATGACCCTCTAGCTTTACAAATCAAACGTCTTTTCTGTTGTGTCATGTTTTGCGGTCACTGTCATGACCCTCCGCTCTAACCCATTTCTGCATCGTCACTCTTTCCACTGCTGGAGATGGAGAAACACTCTCACCCTGAGCCGTGAGGCCCGTGACAAAACTGCAGCTCTTGTAGTCTGTGAGAACAATATTACACAAATCTGCTGAACTCTTTTTCCACAGAAACAATGAACAAGTCTCAGGGTTTCGTAACTCTTCATAACCATTTCTTCCATGTCCATGTGAGTCAAGTGAAAAAAAGGGAAGCGGCTATAAACAGATGAGAAGAACTTAAGGAGGGAGCAAAGTGACAAAAAGGAGAGTGAGATGTGTAAGTGTGTGAAGACTGAGACTCTCTCATGCACGCATATTAGCCAAGTCCTCTGATACAGTGGTTATTTTTAATATCAATAATGATAAAGTCAAATCTTTAAGATCTGAGAATATAAAACATTGTCTGACTCGGACAAAAATACTTCAGGGATGCTAATTTACAATGCATTGATATAAAGGTAGCACTTTGTTTTTCAGTCCTGTTCCCCATGTACATATTATAGTTAATACAATAACTAGAGACTAACCCTGAACCTACCCCTAATCCTAACCTTTACCCATGTACTTACCTTATATAAACTAGTACTCTCTTGGGTATTACCTGTACTGTAAAATAAAGTGCAACCGGTATACAATAGTTCATAGTGACAAAATGAAGCCATGAAGTCAAAGAAACTAGTCAAAGACCTTTAAGATAGGATTGCATGGAAGTAGGATAGAAAATCAAGGTGCTTATAATGAATTATAGCCCCATTTATACTTATTTATAAGTAAGTATTACTATTCTATACATATATTTATAAAGACTCATTAAGACCTATACTGCATTATATGAACATTTATAGTTACATTTGTACTATTTTTATTACAATAGTCATGCATTTGCTTTTTCAATTTGCATGCTCATAATCCATTATACACTGATTCATGAGTATTCACTATTCAAGCGTATGATTCCATGGATATATTTATAAAGATGCAGCCTGCATTGCTATAATGTTATTATATTATAGTTGCAATGACTCTTTAGTATTTCATATTTCTGTCAAATATGTGAATATATTGTTATTAATAGCCATGTTGTGTTCTTATAAACACTTGTTGTGAGTAATAATAGTAACTAACCTCCATAAATGCATAATTGATGGCTTTAAGTGAAAACATAGGATGCAGTTTTCCTAAAGCAAATGTTAAGGAATCATGAAGATGTGCTCATTATATATTCTAAGTTCTTTATTTGTAAATGCAACTAATGCACAATAAGTCCTGTCATGAAATAATAGAGAAAAAAAACACAACAGAAATCATTAATACAAAAAGCTGAATTTTTAAAAAATGTTAAATATTAGCAAAAACACTGCAACATTTTTAAAGCATAATTTCAAACTGCTATAAGCAAAACCATGCATATGGCAGAGGAGATATAGATTTTAACAAATCAAAATCATTCATGGAAACATACAACCATACATTTAATTAATACTTAATAAATTAATTAATACTTAATAAATCAGTGTATGATGGATTTTGAGCATGCACATTGAAAATGATCCATGAGAAAACATGCACTCTGAGTTAAGTAATATAAAACATAATATAAATGCTACTGTTACTGTTCTTATAATGCAGTATAGGTCTTAATGACTCTTTATTATTATATTTACAGGATAAGCTATAATTCATTATAAGCATGATCTTCATGGAAAGTGTAACCGAAATCATTTCTACCATATTACAGAGAATATTTTAAGCGGGCAGAGGATTTTTTTTATAGTAACGTTAGTTTGAGACTAGAAATATAGTTGGGATTGTAATTCTATCATCATTTAATACACCTCATGTCATTCCAAACCTGCTTGACTTTCAATCTTCAGTGGAACACAAAACAACATATCTTGTTGGTAAATTATTATTTTATGTTTTAACAGTTTTGCTAACATTGGCTTCTATTGTATGGGAAATAAAACAGAAAATGTATCAAAATATCTTCTTTTGTGCTCCACGGAAGACAGAATATCATACAGCTTTAGAGTAACATGAGATGAACTTTAAAGAGACTATGAACTATTCTGAGCTTCTCTGAACTGATGACAGATATAACTGTCTATGCTGATATTCAGAAGTCTGGCTCATCGTCACTTGGCCAATGATTTATGAAACACAAGGCATGATTTCAGCATTACAGTATGACATCATAATCAAGTGCTGATGCGTCCCAGCTCTAGGCTTTACTGGCAGCACTGATGATCAAGGCTGGCGTATGCTAGTTAGTGCTTGGTGCTAGTTAGCAAAACTTGCTGAAGTTGATCAGCCAGCTTCACCCAGTTTTGTTTGGTTAGGTAGCTCTGGCGTAACCCAGAAGCGCTGGACTGTATTTACTATGTCAACAGCGTTTTTATTTTTGTTGCACACTAAATTATTCTTATCACTTCATAACATTAAGGTTGAACCACTATTTTATCAATGTCTTTACTTCCTTTATGAGTCTTAAAAGTGTTCATTAAATTGCCGTCTATGGAGGGTCAGAGAGCTCTCAGATCTCATCAGAAATATCTTCATTTGTGTTCTGGAGATGAACGGAGGTCTTACGGGTTTGGAACGACATGAGGGTGAGGAATTAATGACAGAAGTTTCATTTTTGGGTGAACTATCCCTTTAAGTCTCCTGCTTTTTATCACTAAACAAGAACCTCAGTAACCGTGTCTCAAAGTCATAGATCTTAATATGAACTCAGCTGCTCCAAATCACTTTATGCTCTAGATTACTCTACTCTACGCTTCACTGCATGTCACTTATTGACAATTTGTGTCTTCTTTCATTATCCTAAGGCATTTTTGGAGAAGTATCTGAGATTAGGTTGATACTTACATGTATCAATGAGCTATGAAAGACCAGTTACAGAGCAATCACATTTTGCTCTAGGAAGTCTTGCTGGTTTAGTTCAGACAAGGCTGGGGACCAGCATCCAAAACACATCTGTAGCAAAGTTCTTTGATTTGGGAAGAAGGAGGCGGGAACCGGCGAACGTTTAACAAGACTTAAATAAATAAACTGAAAGAAAGAAACGCGGGCAGCCCCTCACAGACGACTGCCCGGCACACACAACGTGAAGTCCAGGCCTGGTCCTCTCTCGTCCTTCACTGGTGTCGCTCCGAGCTCCCTCACGAGAGGACCGGAGACTGGTGTGCCTCGCTGGTGATGCTCATTCTCAATCACGCACCGGTCTCACTCGCTCCTCCCACGACTCTCGCTCGCCCACCTCGCCACAACATCATATGCAGGTGTTGAGCAATGTTGCACAATAGCTCTCTAGTTATGCATTTATTTGTGAATTGGTTAGAACATTTTCAATACTGTAATAGCAATAATGCTAATATTGTAAAATACATTTAAAAAAATACCTGTGAAATGCAACATTTACAAATTCATGTAATTATTATTATCATTATCATTATTATTGTTGTAATATGTTTATTAAACAAAGCATTGGTATTCCTTTACAGTATATTTTAAAAATCTAAATCCAGATAATTAAATAAAATTAGAACTTTTTACAACTTTAAAATGTACTGTAAAGGAATATCAATGCTTTTTTATTATTATTATTATTATTATTATTATTATTATTATCAATAGCATTAATATTTTAATCTGTTGCATTTTACAGGTTGTTTAAGACTGAATTTAGAAGTGTACCGTAAGGGAATATATATAAATATATTATTTTAGGTTTTAAAAGCTATTGTTAAATATAATGAAATAATGAAAATATGATGTTTTTGGTGAGTTTATAATGTAATACATTTCTTATAATGTACTTTTTTATTACATTATGAGCTCAATATTTTATAACATTTTGAGAAAAAAAGTACATTGCGTACATTTTATTACAATAATGTTCTACTTATTAAATGATGTGCAGTTATTACATCATATGTTGCTACAACCTGGACGGTTATTTTTGCGCTGACCTTATTGCATTTGTAGGTGTTCTCCTTTCAGACGCAGTATTTATGTCAGGAGAGTATTTAAATGAGTCATGCGAGGTGATTTACTAAGGTTTGTGCTCGTCAATGTACTGGTGTTTGAGCCATTATTTACCGCTCCAGAAAAAGCACGTCTGAAACCAGACGCTAACGGGTTGTCGGTCATTACGGAATGATCCGGCAGCGTCTGCGTGTCGTCAGTAGATCACGTGCAGAACTGTCCACTCCCATCGCCGCTTTTTTGGAAGTGCGCTCTCACGCTAATTTTCCCTGTTTAGTAAATCTGGCCCATAGTCACAACTCTATGTGTAATTGGCTGTGGTTTATTTAGTGATTAGTTAGTGTCTCTGATTATATTACTTCATTACTTCAGACTTCAAGATGGCGGCATAACTAGTTCTGCAAAGAATAGTTACAACTAAAACGAATGTGACGTCTTTTCCATCATTGCTGGCTTTTTTTGTGCACACGCACGCGCACAATGACTCAGTGGTTTTGTGGTAGAAACCTGCTGATGTATTTTAGCGATACATGTTATGGAAAGCACAGTCATTTCAGTTTGTTTAATATGCTTTCGTATTGCAGCACAGTTGAGGGGAAGTGACTGTGGGGGAAAGGTACAACATTTCTCTGTTGTTCCACATTGCTGCCAGTATTATGCCATGATAAATTCCAGTACTTCAGCATAATTATTGTCATTAATTGTCAAGTGTCCCTGCAAAATAAAATAAAAAACGAAGTTGTTAATAATGATATGTTTAAAATGTTTATGTATTTCAAAGTATGATTAAGGAATGGTTCAAGATTGTTTATTTAGTCTGCAAATGTCTTTGGCAAGTTTTGCTTAAATGACTCACAGTGGTTTAGTTCAGAATGGAACACAACCAATCCATACAGAAGAGTATATAGACCGTATACTGCATGCTTATGCAACAATAAATATATATATATATTTTTGTTATGGTTATTTTCTATTGATTTCCTGTTTGTTAGAGTGTGATTGTAACTTATGTTACATGTAGTTACTATAGTAATAACTATAAATTATGCATAATTACATGCATCTAACCCTCAACCAAACCCTAACCCTATAGTAAATACATGTAGTTAATTATTATTAGTCAGTACTTGTATAATTACAGTGTAACAATGACACCTTAAAGGGATAGTTCACCCACAGATGAAAATGTGATGTTGGTCTGCTTACCCCCAGGGCATCAGAGATGTAGGTGTTTTTGTTTCTTCGGTAAAACACAAATGAAGATTTTTAACTCCAACCGTTGCGGTCTGTCAGTCGTATAATGCATGTCAATGGCACCACATGAGAGTAGAGATACGCACGAGAGATCACTTCCGCCGCTTGTATCCGAATGTGATAAGCGCTATCGTCTTCATTGACCTCACTCGTCGGATGCCATTGCGCGCTGACGGCTGTTGGACATAGATCGCATTCAAGGTAAAAAAAATATATATAAATACTGTTCGGTTTCTCGCACAAACGGATCGTTTAGTGTCGTAAGACATCAATGTGTCGTCACGAGCCGCAGGGTTTAATATGGATTCATGCGTATGTTTTTTTTACTCTCATGTGTTGCCATTGACATGCATAACACGACTGACAGACCGAAACGGCTGGAGTTAAAAATCTTCATTTGTGCCCTGTGGGGTAAGCAGATAAACATCACATTTTCATTTTTGGGTGAACTATCCCTTTAAAATAAAGTTCAATTAATATAAGTATTAAATATTAATGTTAAAATGTTAAAAAAAAATTATAAAAAGTTTATTGTGACTTTTTATCTCACAATTCTGACTCTTGCGAGATTGCGAGTTGTAAAGTCAGAATCCTGAAATTTAAAGTTGTAATTGCGTGTTATAAAGTTAGAATTGCAAGACATAAACTCACAATTTAGACTTTTCTCAGGCAAGGCATGGACTCCACTAGACCCCTGAAGGTGTGCTTTGGTATCTGGCACCAAGATGTTAGCAGCAGATCCTTTAAGTACTGTAAGTGGTAGGGCCTACATGGATCGGCGTTCGCTCCCCACGTGCATCAATGAGCCTGGGCCGCCCATGACCCTGTGGCCGGTTCTCCACTGTTCCTTCCTTGGAGCACTTTTGATAGATCCTGACCACTGCAGACCGGGAACACCCCACAAGAGCTGTCTAGCCATCACAATTTGGCCCGTTTCAAACTCGCTCAAATCCTTACGCTTGCCCATTTTTCCTGCTTCTAACACATCAACTTTGATGACAAAATGTTCACTTTCATCCTAATATATCCCACCCACTAACAGGAGCCGTGATGAAGGGATAATCAGTGTTATTCACTTCACCTGTCAGTGGTCATAATGTTGTGCCTGATCAGTGTATGTATAAATATATGGAATTCGAATTACGAGATGTAAACTCACAACGGCAAGAAAAAAATATCTGAATTGTGAGATACAAATTATCTTATAAATTGTTTTATTCCATGGCAAGAACAAGCTTCCTTGGTTATGAGAGTGAGAGAATGTGCTCAATGATCATGAAAATAATGTTACAATGAATGATATCTAAACTGTGCAAAAAATGTAAACTTAAGTAAAACACTTTCTTCTTGACAGGTTTTGTCCCCAGTGGTAATATGGTTCTTTGGTAACTATGTTCACTTTTGCACAGTATTTCACAATCAGTGCTGACAATAAGGGAGGTCAGTGTAAGGGAGCTTATATATATAATGCACTAACTATGACGTAAACTGAGAATAAGAGGTCGTAGATGCAACAGTATCTCGTCCCAACACCCCCTCGCATGGTGAAGGTGGTGTAATCAAGAGTGAGCTGTAATTAGGCCGTGCATGTTATTTTAAGGTTAGAGAACACAGTAATTACCCGCACAGTATCACTCCCAAAGAGAGAGAGAGAGAGAGAGGAAAGCAGAAGTGACAGAGGGAGATCACTGGATACTTGATGATATAAAGAGAGTTGCAATTTGGAGAATCTTCACTGAAGAAGTAAACTTTCTATTTCACCTTGCTCACACACACAATGAGATTTGTGCAACAAACAAGGAATGGAAATGTATTCTACTAAGTTTATGAACTGAACAATGAACAAAATCAATTATTCCTTCTCTTTGTCCTCACTGCTATTTTTCTTGCTATTTCTATTTTCCAAGCCACTTTGAATAAAAGTCAAGAGAATACTGGGTTTACAAAAGTGTTGCAACAATTTGGCAAGAAAGAATTTGACTATCCTGAACAAAGACCAGACCTGAACCGCAGTTCTACCTTCCAGCGGGATAATGCGTCATGTCACATGCTCGAATCATCTCAAACTGGTTTTCTTGAACATGTCAGTGAGTTCACTAAACTGAAACTCCAGTCACCAGGTCTCAGTCCAATAGAGCAGAGATGTTCGATCCTGCAGAGTTTAGCTCCAACCTGCCCCAACTCACCTGCCTGTAGCTTTCAAATCCCAAGACCTTGATTAGCTGGTTCAGGTGTGTTTAATTAAGAGCGGAGCTAAACTCTGCAGGACAGTGCCTGCATCCGAAATCACATACTTCCCTACAGTATGTGACAAAAGAAGTATGTCCGAATTCACAGTACTCCTAGAACAGTAGGTGAAAAGTCCCCTGATGACCTGCTACTTCCGGCGAGATACTGAAGTGCGCATACAATGGACACTCCACTATCCCATGAGGCCACGGGAGAGGATCTATGAATGACAGTGAAGCGATGCAACTGATGCTGCTAGGTCACGTGATAAGGACAACATGGATTACATTCATACTACACACACTCATACTATATAGAACATACTTTTTTAGTGGTCGTGAATTAAGTACTTATTCAAAATAAGTACCTTCTCAAGAGAGTATGCAGTTTCGGACGCAGCCAGAGACGCCCCAGCAGGAGGACTGGACAACCCTGCAGTAGAGCAACTTCCAGGATGTGCTGGAACGGGAGATTCATGGATGTGCAACCTTCAAATCTGCAGCAACTGTGTGATGCTGTCATGACAATATGGACCAAAATCTCCAGTCCGGTACAAGGGAGGTGTACCTAATAAAGTGGCCGGTGAGTGTATTCGTTTCAAGTTGTAATGGGCTACGCAAATAATGTGAAAATTATGTTATTTTGCATTGCTAAATGCTAAATGCTCATCTTTGAGAGGTGTTTAAAGGATTAGTTCACTTCAAAATGAAAATTTACTGATAATTTACTCACCCCCATCTCATCTAAGATGTTCATGTCTTTCTTTCTTCAGTGGAAAAATGAATGTTCAATTCAAATATATTTTTTTATTTTGTTGTCATCTCACATCTCAATTAATTAGCATCAAAGAAACTATAGAATCCTTATTCTCAGTAAACAAAGATTACTTATTAAACAAAAAGTTCAAAAAAAGACTGCACATCCACCAAAGAGGTGGCGCTGTGCACTAAGTAGGTTATGTAAATCTCCATTAAACAGAAGAAGGAGGAAGTAGAATGGCGGTCTGTTTCCATGGTGAATCATCGATTCGTCGCTCTGTTGAGAATGTCTTGTGTGTTAACCGGGAACATACTCTCTCCAGGACTCGTTTTTGAAACCAGCATACCTCGAGTAAGCAAGATTTGGGTTAATCAAGCAGGAGTTGAAGGTATATGTGACGGTAAGTTAACCTCGCTTTCTGGAATAATACCCCGTGTTTGGCTGAAAGAAGAAAGTCATACACACCTAGGATGGCTTGAGGGGGAGTAAATCATGGGGTAATTTAAATTTTTGGGTGAACTAACCCTTTAAGAAAAATGTGTTATATGTTACCTTTTAATTATAATTATAAGTATATATATATATATATATATATATATATATATATATATATATATATATATATATATATATATATATACAGTATATACAGTATATAGTTCATTTTATAGGTAAACATACAGTTTTAACATTTATTTATTGATTTGTTTGTTTGTTTGTTGAGGTTTTTGCTTAGAGCGTCAGTGAGGTCAGGCACTGTCCACAAACTGATGCAACAGTTAGAAAACCTACAATTGTCCAGAGTTACAGACGTATTTAAGGTAACAAAACAACTAAAGCATCCTGTTTAATTGTAAGGGTCAGTGAGAGGATGGAATATGGGCATGAAATTACAACTGTTTATCCTGCAAGAAACCTTAACAAAAGTGGATGTCAAGGGGGAAATCATGCTACAAAAGTCTGGAATATGAGCCTTTCAGGATGAGTGAAATATTGACATTAATCAGAACATTTGACAGAGGAATCGTGGGTCTCTGGTGTTTGATCTCTGTGTATTTGACTTAAGAGAGATGACTAAGGGCTGTTTACATAGGGCTGACTGTGTTTGCAGTATGAAAGGTTTCTCTGTATTGACTGAAGGGCGCAGTGAGAGTACAGTAAATATGAGGGGCATGTTGACATAACAGAGAACAGACAGTGGGCACACATCTGCCTTCATTCACTCACAATATCAAAATTGTGTCATATGCAGTCTGGCATGCATAAAGTCCCAGTGAATTTCACACACACACACACACACACACACACACACACACACACACACACACACACACACACACACACGTTTGTTTTTGTGAAATGTGGGGACATTCCATAGGCGTAATGCATTTTATACTGTACAAACCGTATTTTCTATCCCCCTACACTGCCCCTGCCCCTAAACCTACCCACCACACACACACACACACACACACACACACACACACACACTACCCATCACAGGAGACTGCGCAGTTTACTTTCTGTGAAAAACCTCATCCTGTGTGATTTATAATTGAAAAGTGAGGACATGGGGAACGTCCTCATATTTCACCCTCTTTTTGTAATACCTGTGTCATACCCATGTCATTATACACATTTGAGTCCTGATATTTCACAAAAACATGCCCACACACACACACACACACACACATGAGCTGTTCTGGTCATCAGTATGGTAATTAACACACATCACACAAGGTTAAAATGCATTTGTATGCCTCAACTCACCTTTGGTTTGCATGCACCGATGGATCGGCCAATAAGAGCAATTTTTCACTATCGGCCATCTGTCGATTCTTTAATAACAGCTGATGATCAGGGCAGATTACATCCTGTCAATCATAAGGGGATGGAAAAAAACGTGTCAGACTGCAACTCATACTGTGTTTGAAGAAAATGTATCTTGTGTTGAATTTAGGGCTGTCGAAGTTAACGTGACATTGACACATTAACGGTTAAAAAATAGCTACGTTAAAGGCAGCGTTATTCAATATGTTGACGTAATTCCCACTGAAACAGGAAGTCGGGCGGGTCTTATCGAACAGCTCCTCCCCTTTTTACAATAGCATTTAGTTTATGTCACAGCTCGGCCAGAACCGTTGACTCCGGTAAAGCTGCAGTTTCCTCCTAATCTTTAACCGTTTCTCCTCCTAATCTCCTCCATATCGCTCGAAAAAATCACTCTGTGAGAATTCAAACGGGTCCAATACGTTTTGGTCTGCGCCGACTTGATCACATGATTCGCTCTATCCCCTATATAGTGCACTATGTTCTATTCATGTAGAAAACAGTAAATGTGTGAACATGTGACCAGCGGCTTCACTGTCTGTTTATAATGTAAGGGGCGGGGCTTCAGATTCTAAAGAGCATTTGATTGGACAGAAAATCTGATGAGAAGCTAAATTGCAGAGTGATGTCATCAAAATCATTGATCCTTATTGGTGGAAGTGAGAGACTGTAAGTTCAGTTCAAGCGGCAGCAAGAGTCTTTTCTTCCACTTTAATAGGGTACAAGTTATAGCATGAAAAAAACATGCATGGACATCAATAGATATGTTGTAAGATATAGTACAACTTACTAAAATGTATTGTATCTCATGTAATCGCTTAATTAGTGGTTCAACCCCGAAAGATCCCAAATCATAAATATCAAACACGTTTGATCAGGCTGCCTCAAAAGGGCCACGCCATAGCCGATGAGAGCGAGCAACCTTCATCAAGCGGTTGTTGCGTACTTCTATAGCTGAAACTTGGCAGCCACAAACATTGCACGTAATTGGAGTATTGAGAAAGATCACCCATATTCTTTTTTTCTCCTTTGTTTAACAAAACTCACGTCAGGAGAACCAGCTGACGACGTCAATTGTTCTCAATTTGTTTTTCTTCTCAAGTCGTGTTTTATCTCGCGAGTCTCTGTGAGATCTTGTCTCACTGTGGAAATGTTACTTCAATCGACAGGAGTGACGAATCTTCTATATAGTGTGCATTCAGAGGATTATAATGCAACAAATCGGTTGAAACCGCCCTTATGTCTATGGTCTCCCACAGTTTTAAAATTGGTTAAGATTAGTGCGTCCCAGGCCTAATATATATCTCATGCTGCATCCCAATTCGCATACCAACTGTCCTAAATAGTTTTCGAAACTAGAATTAGTATGTCCCAAATCTTAGTATGTTGAAAAGAGTATTCCAAAGATTTCCGGATGGTTTACTATTTCCGGTCAGAATTCGAAGTGCGGATTGACACACACTCTAACGGCCGATATTGCCCACATCTCATTGCAGGTTAACTACAAACGCTGATAAAAAGTGTTAAAAACTACAAACATGACAGATGTGTGAGTCCGATGGTTAAGTAGAGAGGTTTAGATAAAGGGGTTTAAGTGATCTATTATCAGTTACCTGATGAAAATATATTTCTTCAATGTTATCCACATTATATTTCACCTGCAGCAGTATTGTGAACTTTTGTAATGATACGTTTGGCCATTAACTTTTAAATGCATCATTATATTTAAAGTGCAAACACATGAGGAGAGTCTCTGCATGAAAGACCCACGATTAGCAGATCAACGGGCTTCTGCATTTCTCTCCGATACGGTGGGAAATTAAACTGAATGTGGAGGATTTGAATTGTGATGATGATTGACACGGCAGTTTCAACGTAGACAGGATGCGCGTAACTAAGCGGCAGAGTCCGTTATAGATGATGAAGTATTTTCCAGATTTCCCTGGATATCTCCCGTGTGTCTCCGTTGTCTGTCTACCAACCTGGAGTAGTTGTGTGCAACCGGCAGCAAGGTTTGCGCTCAACTGCTCTGTGTTTCCAACGCCATTTCCAACCTGGTAAAGAACAAGAGACTCAGTTATTTAAATTTCCATCATCTGCAAACTGTAAATGGTCTATATTACTCTGTCTGTCTCCTTTTTACAAACCTGTCAATAAAACTCTGCTGTGATATCAATAACATTTGCCTGAGTCTGGTATTCCCTATACTATATAAGCACTTGATCACTTGGAATCTGCAATGGCGCTGATTTATTATTTACATAAATTAGTTTTATGTATTTCTTCTACAGGCCTGTATGTATGCTTGGGCTATATTAAAAACTAAAAATGACAAGCGAAAATAACAACACAATAAGGTGATTACTAGTATTAAGCAGTTATATGTCAAAATAACTCCAATGTCATACACTAGAGTTGTGCGGGGTGGGGGTAAATTAGTAAATTAGGCATCTGTTGTGACTTCACAATCATTGTGTGGTCTTTGGATCTACCTAGTAGACCCGCTCCCTCTGTCAAAATCAAGGGGTCGAGGGCAATTATACGTAATAAAATTCCTCAAAATAGCAACACGCCAACAATGCGCCTGAACACACCTGGTTTTCAGACCAAGTGTGCATTTGCTATTCAAACAACGTGGCGCTGAATGTGAAAATGATAAATGTGTCGGCTGAAACTAGCAAAAAACACTTTGCGTCGGATGTATGTTAGGGCCCTTTGTGTTGGATACACTGTGTTGTTTTTATTTACGCTTTTTACACACTTTCAACATAAAATGACAAAAAAAATTATTTAAATAGCCCTAACAAAAAAACTAAAGATTTTCTTAGCACACTTTGCGGCTCTTATGTCCTGGACCACCCTCTCCCACCCCATAAGGACAGGGGTCTCACATAGTTCTCAAATCTCATTCCTGTTCGCTTACATTCAAATGTGGCACCTCAAGATCTGTCATGCCAATGATGTGTCACTCAATTTTAGTCTTTTTCTCACGCAAACACTTTAATGATACCTTTATATATATATATATATCTATTATGGAGCTTTGACAGCACCATTTACTCCCATTTTATGGAATTAATGATGAGCATGCATAAATAATGAACTAATGCCCCTTTAATTCTGGCTGTACATCAAGTTTGTTTCTGTGAGATATCTCTATTGTAAGGTGGACTAACAGACTGCTGAAATATGACACTTAAAAATTGTGTAGATGTGAGGGAACCGGCTCCACGATGCCCTGCTAATCGAACAAGAACACAGTGTTCTTTAACAACAGAAATCCACCGATCATTTTTCTCTCAAGCAAACACGTTTATGCTCAATGCAGACGCTACAGGCAAGATTTCATTCACAAAAGCTGAGTAAGGTCAAAGCTTGTATGTTAGGGAAAATAAAGTTCAAATGTAACATTATTACAGTTTCATTATGAATACCGGTGGGGAATCATGTGATTAATCATAATTTCTGTATTCTGTTGTCAACAGAAATTTGAATATACATATTTTCCAGCTATTATTTTGCACACATATTTCACAGTAATGTTTTAGGGGTCCTGCACAAAAAGATCATCATAAGTGGGAGTCCATGTCATCAAAAACTAAACAACAAGGCTAGTCGCTCCACGCTCCACGCTGCATTTAAGCATATAAAGGAAGGGAAAAACCGAGAGAGAAAGAGGGAAACATAAAGATATAGACGGATTTAACATGTCATTCATCTGTAACTAAACCCTTTCTGTAAATACAGAAACATTTACCTCACCACAGGGCCACTTTAGAATAATCTCTGTACTCTTTGGTCATGTTTTTTCCAAGTCACATTTGTGACGAAGTGGAAATCCAAGGCATCTGGAGATGAGGCCACAGGCAAAGGCGAAATCATCTTTTTGATCATCGTCTTTTCAGCTTTGACTGTGCCACGCTCATTCTCAGGCATGCTAAGCCATACATTAGCTCTAGTTTTGTAGGCAACCAGTATGAAGTTTTGAAACCAGGGCACTACAGTAGCGTCATGTTTTCCGTAGGGAGAAGCCCATCACGATCCCCTGGGAGCATGTGCGTGTGGTTATAATTATCCTGCGCCAATAAAATGTAACAACAGCCTAACCTTGTCCAATGTCTCACCTTGTGCAGCCACACCCTCCAATAAAAGGCATTTGAATATAAAGAGTGCTAGCTGGAGAATGTGCTTAGCTGTGCCTCCTAAGCAAAATCTCAGAATAACTGCTATCAGGACTCCTCTTACTGCCACAGCTAAGGGGCTAACCTTGCCTTAAATATCCCTTGCATTTAATTCATATCCCCCCCACAACACCCTGTGCTATTGATCCTGACTTTGTCTTTTATAGGACCTCTGTGACCTCTAGAGGGGTCGGAGTCAACCTGCAAACTTATAAAACTGGCCGGAGTTCAAGGAGAGCTTATGTTTGCGTTAGCCAGTAGGCCGAAAGAAACGATTACACAAACGAGATGCTTTTAATAGCAATACTTTCTCTGAGACAGCAATGAGATCAGGGGCTCCTGCAGAACTGTTTGTCGCTGCTGTTGTTAGGGTGCTTTACAATTGTATGGGGTGCTAATAAAATTAGACATCTAAGCGAGAAACCTGCACAAACTCTAAATAACACAAACTTAGTGGTATTTATATATAAATAGTTCACAGTTCCTGATCTGTTTCACATGCTATAACTCCTGCCATCTCTTACACTTCAAATTGACTACAATTCATGAACAGACAAATATTAAAGTGCATTATTGAGCTGTTTTAACTGAAAGCAACTTGCACTGGCATATCTTAAAACATATCAGTGCCATAGTTTTGAGATGGACATCAGTCTTGTTAGCTTGTGTATTTATACCCCACTGTTTCCTTTGTTCCTGATCAGTTGTTGTCCTTCTATGGATGTGTGTGTTGTAGTTTTCTGTTTTATCTCTGCATTTCCTTGTGTTCCTTGGTTCTTACCTTCTTCATTTATATAATTAAAGGAGTCATATACTGTAAAATAAATCTCTGATGGCCCCAGAGTGTGTATGTGAAGTTTTAGCTCAAAATAGCCCAGAGATCATTTTTACAGCATGTTGAAATTCTCTTTTTGAGGGTGAGCAGAAATGCGCTGTTTGTGTGTATGTCTCTTTAAATTCAAATGAGCTGCTGCTCTCTGCCCCTTTTAAGAAGAGGGCGGAGCTTCAAGAGCTCATGTTAGCAGCTCCGATTACCTCACGCAGAAACGCACTGAACATGTCGAAACTGTTCAGCCTTTTACTGTATGTTCAAACCAGAGTCGGACAATGATGCAGAGACTCAAGAACATGTAGAGACGGGACGTTTCTGAATGGTTAGCTGATGAATTTATGGAGCTGATGTGGAGTTCACTATCTTTAAGTCACTGATTAGCATATTCTGTCATGATGATCTATAAATCGCTCCTGTGGGAACTGTTATCAGATGCTCAGAGCAGAGAATATCTGCTGCATGAAGACAGAACATGTGTAGTTTAGTTTAATTATGGTTATACATTATGTTGTCATCTTGCTTTTATCATCTTGCAGGAATCCCTCCGTCACACACACACACACACACACACACACACACACACACACACACACACACACACACACACACACACACACACACACACACACACACACACACACACACACACACACATGTTGTGTTTCCATGTTTTATGGGGACATTCCATAGGCGTAATGCATTTTATACTGTACAAACCATATTTTCTATCCCCCTACACTGCCCCTGCCCCTAAACCTACCCATCACAGGAGACATGCTGCATTTTTACTTTTTCAAAAAACATCACTTAGTGTGATTTATAAGATGTTTTCCTCATGGGGACCAAAAAATGTCCCCACAAGGACAAAAATTTGGATATTGCCATCTTTGTGGGGACATTTTGTCCCCATACCGTAGGGATTACCAGTCCACACACACACACACACACACACACACACACCAAGATCTCCTGCAAGGAGACGCAGTTCTAACGCGATGGGCAACTTTGCGACTAAGAAAAATCAGGTATTCTTGAGCACTCCATCCTTTTTAGGGTCGCATCTTGTGACATCATGTACAATTATGTCTGTGTTGTGTTCATATTTCAGTTGAACCGCACCAGAGGTCGTTTTTGAAGTGGAGCGAGACCCATCTTTTCAGACGCCTTGGCCTGCTTGGGTTCAGAACCTACAACAGGGTTCAGATGGCAGCGTTCACACTTATTCAAATGAACAGAACAATCGCACCAGGGTTCGTTTTAATCCAACCAAACATGCCAAGTGTGAACACACCCTTAGTCTGCCTAAACAGATAAATTATGCCAACATATGCATATGTATATGCACAAAACAAACAGTTCTTTCAACATAATTGCATCGTTTCAAAAATAGTACACACACACACACACACACACACACACACACACACACACACACACACACACACACACACACACACACACACACACACACACACACACACACACACACACACACACACACACACACACACACACTCCTCTCACTCATCCTCTCCCTCTTGTAGCATTATCTCTTCTCTGATGATGTGTTTACTGGAGCAAGGGCGAGGCAACCTGTCACTCACATGAGATCCACCAATAGCAAACCACAGCCATCCAAACAATTCCCCACGGACAAAATCAATTCCCTTGACTTAAGTGCAATCTCCACTCTCTTTGTGCAAGTAAGTAACGTATGTGTGTGTGCACATTTCAGGAATGACCCATATTAGTATAGGAGCACAGAAACATGTTGTCAATGCTGCCCCACGAATTGTTTTAATAAATTAACTTCGCTACTGAATCTCTACATTATATTACTCAGCAAAGAGGTGGTAAAAACACTGTTTTTGAAGTAATTAAATTCACAGTGTCACTGCAAGTAGTGAGATGCTGGCTGCACAGACACAGAGATCTGCACAAATTGTAAAACAGGCGCTGTATATATACGGGTCACATACAAACCCGATTCCAAAAAAAGTTGGGAAAAACAGAATGCAATGATGTGGAAGTTTCAAATTTCTATATTTTATTCCGAATACAACATAGATGACATATCAAATGTTGGTAACGCTTTAGATTACGGCCCGAAAAGTACTGCATAATTAAAGTGAATTTACAGCATAACTTTCAGTATTTATAGTGTAACTATAAAGTAATTATGTGTAGGTACATGGGATCAATATGTAATATTGGGGGAATAAACCGGTAACTATCAGGAAAATTAAGAAATTATTTATACTGTAAGTATTTTTTAATTAAGGGGTAATTATCTGTGTAGTTACAGGGTAAGTATGAATCTGCTGGCTTTAAATTAAAGTGGTTCTTGTTCCCCTCTTGTTTCATGTACTTACAGGGTAAGTACGAATCTGTGGGCTGTAAGGCCATGTTTACCACTCTCTTCTTTTTATAACAGTCTGCAAACGCCTGAGGACTGAGGAGACAAGTTACTCAAGTTTAGGAATAGGAATGTTGTCCCATTCTTGTCTAACACAGGCTTCTAGTTGATTAACAGTCTGAGGTTTTCTTTGTCACATCTTCCTCTTTATGATGCACCAAATGTTGAAAGATCTGAACTTGCAGTTTTCATTTCAGTACCCGGATCCTTCTTCTACGCAGCCATGATGTTGTAATTGATGCAGTATGTGGTCTGGCATTGTCATGTTGGAAAATGCAAGGTCTTCCCTGAAAGAGACGACGTCTGGATGGGAGCATATGTTGTTCTAGAACTTGGATATACCTTTCAGCATTGATGGTGCCTTTCCAGATGTGTAAGCTGCCCATAACACGCACACTCATGTAACCCCATCCCATCAGAGATGCAGGCTTCTGAACTGAGCGCTGATAACAATTTGGGTTGTCCTTGTCCTCTTTAGTCAGGATGACATGGCGTCTCCGTTTTTCCAAAAAGAACTTCAAATTTTGATTCATCTGACCACAGAACAGTTTTCCACTTTGTCAGAGAAAATGGCTGTGCTTCTGGATCATGTTTAGATATGGCTTCTTTTTTGACCTATAGAGATTTAGCTGGCAACGGCGAATGGCACTGTGAATTGTGTTCACCGACAATGTTTTCTGGAAGTATTCCTGAGCCCATGTTGTGACTTCCATTACAGTAGCATTACTGCACAGAGATTGTTCCAGATTCTCAGAATCTTTGGATAATATTATGCACTTTAGATGATGATAACTTCAAACTCTTTGTAAACTCTTTCTCTGAGAAACTCCTTTCTGATATCGCTCCACTATTTTTCGCCGCAGCATTGGGGGAATTGGTGATCCTCTGCCCATCTTGACTTCTGAGAGACACTGCCACTCTGAGAGGCTCTTTTTATACCCGATCATGTTGCCAATTGTCCTAATAAGTTGCAAATTGGTCCTCCGGCGGTTCCTTATATGTACATTTAACTTTTCCAGCCTCTTATTGATACCTGTCCCAACTTTTTGGGAATGTGTTGCTCTCACGAAATCCAAAATGAGCCAATATTTGGCATGACATTTCAAAATGTCTCACTTTCAACATTTGATATGTTATCTATAATCTATTGTGCATAAAATATAAGTTTATGAGATTTGTAAATGATTGCATTCCTTTTTTATTCACAATTGTGTGTCCCAACTTTTTTGGAATCGGGTTTGTATTTGAGGTCTATATTCTCACCTAAAAAACTGTTTAAACTAAATGTCTTGACACAACAACAGTAGTATTTGTAAAAATGATGGTGAGTTTGCTTGACTAACATGACAGACAGTGATCCAAGCAGTGAAACGTTTCCAGTGCTGATACTGGGGGAATATCGCACAGCTGGAAATGGCTCTCAAATACGGGAACCAGAAAGTATAAAAATGAACGTATAAAAATAAAAAAAATATTATAAAGAAAAACAATCCTCGTCAAAGTTAGCAATTCCACATCTAACAACTTACAAGTTGTTGTCTTAAGCAGGATCAATGTGAAGCTCCAATCTTTTTAAAGAAATACTTTGTTGCCTGGTTAGGACTAAGTAGTAGCTGTCTATATGTTTCATTGTAATCTAAATCCATACGACACTGACATCTAAATTTAAAGTCAGTACAAGCACAACATCAGTGACAACATGAATTTTATATTACCATGTGTTGCCTGGCTATCTGTGACCACAGAAAGAAACTGCACAAAGAGCTGCTCTTTCCAGTACTCATCTAACACTTAATATGTGGTATTGTGCTCGTGGTTGCAGCTCTGGGCTGCAAGCCGAAAGGTTGTGGGTTTTGAAGCTTAGAAGTGGAAATGAGCCAAACATTGGACAGTTACTGAAGTCAAAATCTGGTTTTACCAATAATTTACTCCAACAAATGGCATTTAACACAAGAATGGAGGACACAATTTGGCCTACTTTGGTTCAAAGGCACTCTGTGACCTTTTCAGAGCTGTATTTGAGAGCAAAGTATGACTGCTACTTGAGCTGCAGCCTACCCGCAGACCGCATGATGCGTACTGTCTCCTGAAATGCATCGAACTGGTGAAATCCACCAGCTCCCAGTCTGATTGGCTAGCCATTACGCAACATCTGGACATTCTGGAGGTCAAGTTTCTGTTGTGTTGTGCTCAAGTAAGAACTAGTGGAGAGATGTGCCTTCTTTGTGAAGTTTCATATTGAATGGTTGAAAGATACAGAAGAATTTTGTACTAGTGTGGGGGTGTCTAATTCTGCTCCTGGAGGTTCACAGTCCTACAGAGTTCAGCTCCAACCCTAATTAAACACCCGAACCAGTTAATCAAGGTCATACTAGGCATACTAGAACAAAGCCACTAGAAGACAAGCCTGCAACGTCAAAACAGCATAACACTTAATGCTAATGCTGCGGCTGTGTCGGTACGCAGGAACGTTTTTTTAACGAAGCATCTATTTAGACCAAGTGCAAATAGCACACCTTATTGGCAAGCACTATTTGAACTAGCAACAGTGCCTGGTTGGGCCACACAAAATAAAAAACACGCACATGTTTTAACATCTTCAGTGGTGCAGTCAGAAGAGCGTAAGGCTCATGGAACTTGGTTTTGACACATTTTTATCTACAACAATGCGGGTTCCCTTACAGTGAAGTCACCATTTTGTGCCGCCATTTTTCTACAGTAGCCCTAAATGGACAAACTTCTCTACAGAGCGCTAGTCACTCTCTGCTGTCTCAGACGACATTTTTGTCCTGTGTTGGCCACTGTAGCTTCTCTATGTGCTTCGAAAGGGATAGGTTAACGTTTGTCGATTGCAATTCATAACCTCACCACCATCCATTTATTAATTTTAATAAATATAATCATTTAAACTCTGTTATTATTGCATCCATGTCATTGGAGAAGGGATTTCACTACACTGAATAAACCATTTTTGTGAGGAAATAGTTTGTCATTTAATTCATCAACTGCCTGTCTGCTAATCTTTTAATGTTTTACGCTAAACAACACTTTTGTTGTAAACGAAATGTAGATTTTACTATGATTAAAGGTTAGAAGGCAGAAAAGGGAAATTCACGAGAGGTAGGACTCATTTACAGCATTGATATATTGTATATTGTCTTAAGTAAGTAAAACATACCAATGTTTCCAGGTTTTGCCAGTTATAAGACTTGAATTGTAATGACTATTATAACTGTGAAAATGATACTTCATGCTCCCTCCCAACCATTCTTTAACAGTTCGAGCTGATGTATCTTTACAATGTCATCCTGGAATATGGCCATGGTGTGTCTTATTACGTGGTTGTTTAAGAAATGAAACGCTACACACTCCATCAGTGAGGGTTAGAAGAACTGTTGCCAAACATATAACATGCTAGAAACACAATAATCACTGCAATAATGATCCAATCATTGACTTGTTTTTTGGCCGGGCAGTGTTGTTTAATGACAATAGAAAAGTGTTCTTTCTGCTGCTGCCAGGTTAGTATTGTGTTGTAATGATTTATGTGCCTAATGATGATGATACAATGCTTTTTAATGAATGAAGGTTAAAAATATATATTTTAATGAATTAAATGTATTAAATTACAATGAGCTTGAATATATCTATTAGCTGATAGCTACATTTAAGAGTACACTAAACATTTACTAGCGATATATCACAAAATATAGAACATTATTCACAAGACCAATTGTGCTAAATCACAAAAAAACGATTAATGTAAACTATGACTGTCATAAAACTTTGAACGTCAGGCTCTGACGTTACTGGCATTACACAATAGGCTGAGGTGCCTCGGGGGATCCAAGTTAGCGTAAGAGATACAGACACCTCTCATCTCCTCAATAATAAGACAATCTCAGAAACTTCAGGCAGGTGTGTCGAGGTGAGTTGGAGCTAAACTCTGCAGGACAGTGGCCCTCCAGAACCGAGTTTAGATACCCTTGTACTAGTAGCTTTAATGCTTATTTGACATCAGACATCAGCCTCTACCTGTGTTGTTGGCCAGAATAAGCAAAAATATGCACCAGGTTTAATGTCAATAATCAAAAGTATGGCTCACGTGGAAACTTGGCAGTTAATTTGGATGACGCACACACACAGTAATACGTGCAGTTTTTATGTATCATACCCAGAGCGGGAAATGTCACCACACATAATGGCACACACCACAAAAGCCATTACACACCAACTGAAAAACACTTTCTTTTAGAGGGATCTGTTTAAATCTGATGGCCTGCTGTAAAGGTATATTTTATAATGCAAATCTCATTTAATACAGCTTATCAAGTACCACTGTATGTACAAAAAAAGAAATGTTTTGTTTTGGAAATGGGAAGTCCTTTCACCATGATTACCAGGAACAATTGCTATGGCACTTCCTAAGAAAAGCTTAATTTAGTATAATGATGCAACCATTGATGTCTGGTGGATGTCTTCCTCTCCCTCGAATAAGACAAGGTTGTGAAGATGTTTTGGTCGATCGGATCACAAGTAGATGAGGGAGACACAAACCTGTTTACTAGGGCTGGGTAAAAACACATTTCTCGATTTTAATCAATTGATAAGAACCAATATCGATTCTTAAATCCCAATTTTCCTGTTTTCAGTTGATGAATGAACGGAAGCTTGTAGAGCCACTCCCATCCAATAAATCACAATAATCTGTGCTTTGTTACTTCTGATATGAAACGAAGTCTCAGATTTCAAATAACGTCCATTTTACTATTATTATACAATTTTAGTGCCGTTTAATCTGCGTGACACAGATTTGCAGAAGCGCTTCAGTTAAAGAGAAGCGGCGGCGCAGCTCACATAAACTGATCATCTCCGCCGCTTTAATACCAGTTACAGCACAAAATAAACATGAATGCACTTATGAAGGTACGTCAAAAGATACATTACAACTTTCCAAAATCCATATCATGTCTCATGTAATTGCTCACTGTTCAAACAATTCATGTTTGAATAAATCTGGCAAGTTTTTATGGACGGCCACCACTTAAATGTTTATATTTCAAAAACAAATTGGAGTAGAAATATGATCATGTAATTGTAAAGTTAGTATTATTAATAATAATATTATTAATAACTTTAGTATTATAAAAAACATCCTTGAGTGTAATTTATGTTTGTTTTTAAATCAGTTAGTTTAACCTTCAATATTACAGTAATGTAGTACCAACTGACACCCATGTATAGTTTACAGCATTAGCATTTTTTTCCCTATATCTGCTATATATCCACAATAATCAATATTGAATCAAATCTAATCAAATTCTGAATCTAAATGCATTGAATCGGAAGCTTGTGAATAGAAATTGAATAAAATCGTGACATTTGTGTCAATACCCAGCCCTACTGTTCACACCTGGTGATTTAATCCGTCTCTTTTGTCCACTTTCAACCACTTCTGTCCTGATTTCTTCAAGGGGAGGGTCTATGGGTGGGTAAATGTATGGGTCTTTTCAGACATTTCGATGTAATGGAAGAAATAAGCTCACACAATTTTCATATAAACAAAAGGAGACGACAACATGGACAGAAAAACATACGGAGAGCATCTGCTTTCATTTCTGACAGACACAAGACGAACACTGTGAGTGTAACAGTAATAGTGAGAGAACATTGTAGGTGGAGAGTAGACCGTCTTTTGTGGCTGTTTGAACACATTCGAGCACATGTGCGTCTACACTACGAAAGCAATCGGTCCAATGCGTTTTCAACTACCTCTGGAAGTGGACGAAAGTGGACAAACGTTAAATGTCATCCAGTTGTGATCCGATTGACTGAACGCATCTTAATACCAGGTGTAAACAGGGCCAATAAGAAAGACCTCTTGATGAATGTATTTAAAAATGAAAGTTTTTATCTTGTGGAATTTATTGTGGAACCGTATTCACCTTATGGAAAAAGCGTAACTGGCGCGAAGATGACGTTTTGAACTGCGAGAGGCATTACACTTTCTGCGTGAGTTTAATATGAAAGGCGGTCCACCGAAACCATATTTTACTTTAAAGCGTGTAAATATGGATAATTTTCTTTCAAAAACCTATCGATTAGCCTCAGAAGGCCTTTATTAACCCCCTGGAGCCGTTTAGAGTCCTTTATGATGGATGGATACACTTTTTTGGGCTTCAAATTTTGGGCTGCCATTCACTGCCATTATGAAGCTTGGAAGAGCCAAGACATTTTTTTAAATAACTCTGATTTTATTCTGAAAGAAGAATGTCATAAACCCCTAGGATAGCTTGAGGGTGAGTAAATCATCGCGTCATTTTCATTTTTGGGTGAACTATCCCTTTAAGCCATTGTTTCTGTATCAACAAAGCAAAACCAAGTGCCCCCTGCAGTGCCTCTACACGTGTCCCTAGTGGTGGTCAGGGCAGGGAGTGAAAGAGTGAGAAAGTGAGAAAGAGAGAGAGGGAGTGGAGGTGACCAGGAGGGGGACTGGTGTCCGAGTCAGCCTGACGCCACACTAAAGCAGACACCTCCTCTCTCTGTTGACTCAGCACTTGGCTCAGAGAGACAGCGAGGACTGCAGGGTCCTGATGTCTGACTCCCTGTCACGCGTTGGGTACTAAAAAGGGAAGAGTGAAACAACAAATTTGCGTGATAATGACTTTCATAGCATCAGTCTGGAGTTAGAGACTGGAGAAAAGTGTTCTTGTCAGGTCTCAGAGCTGTCACTGACCAGTTGTATCCAGCTACAGATGAGGAAAACCTGCTTCTCAATCACATTCCCCAGTTCTGAGGCGATAAAATATATATTTTTTCTTTGACAGTCAAAGAATTCTTCATATAATCTGTATTCCTAGGACTTTTCTCCATGGGCTTGTAGAGTTGACAGTTCTTGACAGTTAAATCAAGCGATTAGTGGTGTCACTAGCTACCTGCCCTCAGGGAGTATCTCATCCCCCTCCTCCTCGCTTGAGTAACAGACTAAACAAACAATCGGCAGTCAGCCTGACTGTGGGAACCCAGCACAGTCCAGCAGACTGACAAGCATCTCAGTGCAGCCCATCAAAGAATGCCAGGCAGAATTTACTCAAAAGAGTTTGACCTTCATTATCCATTTGCTGTGAACATTTCAGATCTCATCCAAGTGGCCACTTCAGCTGTCTGATGTTGGAAAATGGACCTTTGGAGTCTTGATATAAACCATATTTAAACGGACATGAATAGAAATAAGGGACAGTGGTGCAGCCAAAGAAACATTCCAGTGGACAAAAAAACTGCAGGGTTATGAAAAGCAGACATGAACTAAGTCCTTTAAACAGAACTGACTGTATTTCATTCTACACTGGGCCTAGCACCTGTAAACTGGCTATCCTTATTCCTCAATGTGTAAATCCATATTAATTCCATAGCATTGAACTTCATAGACTACAGTGCTTTGGTTATTATATATCATTTGACAGCATTAGTATCCTAATAAAAAGAATGTAAATAGGTTTGAGATGGAAGGATGTCCAGTTTTTTTAGCGCAAGCGAGAGCTTTTCAGATATTCCATTCTTTTCTGTGTTTTTATGCCAGCTCTGGTGACACCATCTCTAGCCAATCGTCAGGGCAGATTGCATTTTGAATTTTCGCAAATGGAAACAAGGTTATGAGGCATTCACTACATTTTCAAAAGTACAATACATACTGCATTAGGTGTTTTTGTCTACAGAATGTTTTTGGAAAGATATTTTGTCAGCTGAATAATTCACTTGTTGTTAAATCCATTTAACACACTGTACTTATATCCCTCATGGCGTTGTTTTAATTCCTGTCAAAAACTAAATATGGAGCTACCTTGCATTTGTCAGATGTTTTTATCTGAAGTGAGGGTCACTTTGAATTCAAGGTATTATATTTTATCAGTTCATTAATTCCCTGAGATTCAAATTCATGACTAGTGTCATGCTCTACTGTTAGCAACAGGAACACCGTTCCTTCCATTTGTTTCAGTAGATCCAGGGTAATCTGTTGGAAACCCAAGCTGTACCATATTAAAAGGGATAGTTTACCATAAAAAAATGTAAAAATTGTGTCATTATTTGATCACCCTCCAGTTGTTCCAAACCCGTATGAATTTCTTTCTTCTGCTGAACACAAAAGAAGATATTTTGAAGATTATGGATAACCAAACAGTTGACAGGGCCCTATTCACTTCCATACTATGGAATAATCTAAGTCAATGGGAACCATCAACTATTTGGTTACCCATTTACTTCAAAATATCTTCTTTTGTGTTCAGCAGAAGAAAAAAATGCATACAAGTTTTGAACAACTTAAAGGGTTAGTCAATCATGACACAATTTTCATTTCGGGTTGAACTTAAGATGGTCAAGCAATTCACGAAATATTTTGGATAACTAGCTCAGACATGTAGCCACTTGCTTAGTCAACTAGTCAACAATCTACTACCCCTAACAAGACCCGCCGGTTCTCCAGCTGATCAAGCACCAAAACCAGTTTGGACCGGCTAGAAACCATGCTAGTCCAGCTATATTTCTGCCCTGATGAAAATCCGCCATTACCAAGCATGAAATGCATGTCGGTCCAGGGTTCTTAGACCTGGTCTAGCTGGTGGACTAGCATGGTTATGCTGTTCTCAAGCAAAACTTAGCTGGTGTAGCTGATGTAGCTGGTGCGGTTGAGTTAAATGTTTGCTTAAGACAACCCAATTGCTGGGTTAAAACAACCCAATCACTGGGTTAGTCCATATTTGACCCAACACTGGGTTGTTTTTTTACCCAGCATTTTTTAGAGTCTGGTTCAGTGGTGTCTGATGTTCTCAAAAATGAAAATTCAGTCATTAATTACTCACTTCTCATCCGGTGTGCGACCCCCTTTACGGAACGATATGAGGATTAGTAATTAATAAAAGAATTTTCATTTTTGGGTGAACTAACCCTTTAAGAAGTGAGTTGTTTTCGGTAGCGTAATTTCATATCAATTTTTGTATTATGAAATCTGTTTTCTTAAATCTCATTTTAGGAGGTAAAGCATGGCACAGTACAGTTCTGATTAGCACACCATTGCACACATTGAGATCATTTCATGAATAGCACATTCAGGAACCATCCACACTCATGTGGTCACAGATGATGATATTCTAATTAATTTGATCTGCATCTATTTATTGAAATTGATGCCATTGTGATGCTTTGGATTGCATTTTTTACTCAGGAAAGAGTTGAGAGGTCAACTGTTGGTTGGATTTGGCACAAAATTATTACTCCGAACATGCAAATAGTCTGGAGAAATGTGCATGAGCTTGTGATTGTGTGTGAGTGAAGTGTGAGTATGTTTTCAGTGATAATATATTGTAGTTTGCATTCCATAGTCGGCACAATATTGAACACTGATTTATTCTGTTTATGACTATAAAGCTGCTTTGAAACAAGCCGTATTGAATAAAGTGCTCTATAAATAAAAGTGACTTGATTTGTCTTGATATAGGATGCTTACCAATCAGCTCCTCTAAACACATCTGAGAGAACATTTTAATATTGGTGCCTCCCTGCTGTGGACACAGATTCACTTCACTATGAGATCAAACTATGGGATCAAGCTACAGTAGTCATGTTTCCAGCTTTAATCATTGCCCTGAAGGTTCCACCACTGTCTTCAATCTCCTGAAGGACACTCTGAATTTCACAGTTCAGAGACGTGACCTACCAAAAGCCAGCAAATCACAAAATTCATACAGATGTATCATTTCTTTTTACTATCAGTAAACATAATGTGCACAAGCTACTTTTTTGGCATTTATCAGGCAAGTATGAGGATCTCTGTTTTTCATTACACAATATGTTGAAGTTATGAAGTTATGCAGGGACACTCCCCCTTTAAGTGCTATGTGCTAAGGACATAATGTTGATAGTGTAACCCTGCTAGTAAGTGATATCCAAGTAAACCTCACTTACCTGAGTCTCAAGAGGTGCACTAGTGATGAAGCTAAAGGGTGCAGTCTTAAATGTCCTTGTTATCACGTCTGCCTTCCATGTTGGTTGACACTGGTTCAAATCCTGCTTGAAGCTGTGTGATTAGGACTAGTTAAATTGGTGCCGTGACCCAGATGGGAGTGAGTGTAAGGGAGGCCAGCTAGAAAGAACAACTCAGGTAAATCTTACTCACCTGGCCTCAAGATGTGCACTAGTGGCTGATGCTAGAGGCTGCGGTCTTTAACGTCCTTGTTATTGCACCCACTTCCCATGCTGGTTGACACTGGTACTAATCCTGCTCAGATTGTGCATGTAGTACTAGTTACACTGGTGTCATGACCTGGATGGGCATGACTTTTAGGGGGTGAGTGTAACGAAGACCATCTAGTAAGAGTTGTGTAGGTAAACCTCACTTACCTGAACTCAAGAGGTGCACTTGTGAATGGTGCTAGAGGCTGCGGTCTTTACCATCCTTCTAAGTAGAACCACATCCCATGCCGGATGATGTTGATTTAAATCCTGTTTGTAGTGGTGCGAGTACGACTTGTTATATTGGTGCCATGACCCGGATGGGAGTGATTGTGAGGGAGTCCAGCTAGTAAGAGCTACTCTGGTAAATCTCACTCACCTGACCTCAAGAGGTGTGCTAGGGACTGATGCTAGAGGCTGCAGTCTTTTCCATCCTTGTTATTGCACCCACTTCCCATGCTGGTTGACACTGGTACTAATCCTACTTAAAGCAGTGCGAGTAGGACTAGTTAAATTGGGGCCTTTACCCGGATGGGAGTGAGTGTAAGGGAGGCCAGCTATAAGAGCTGGGGGTATGATAATGCTGATTGACGCTGGTTTGAATCACACTCGGAGCGTTGCGAGTAGGTTAAGTAGCACATAGCACAAGGCTCACTCGTTGTAGGTATAGAAGTCTTCCAGTTTACTGTGTCACACCACCCCCATATGAAAGGTTGCCACGTGGAGAATCCGAGCAGGAAGAACAAGCGTCAGGCGTTTTTGATTATGATTGGTGTTTGCTGTTCTGCACTCTAATTAAATCCTACAGTGTGAGAAAAACGAGGGACAGAATCTGGTTAAATTGGACAGCAGGAGGTCTGTGTGTGTCTGGTGGGGGTTGGCTTCTATTCTACCTAATATTGAAAACGGTCGCCCTCATAAAACACATTTGTCTGAAAATTGCCAAACCATTTTAAAACCATCAAAACAGGTTTAATCAATTACCTCAATCCTCATGCTCTCTCATCTTAATTATGCTGTAGAGACAGCAGTCAGGTTCTGAAGGTTAATACTCTGACTGAGATAACAATCTCTCCAGCTCCTTCACTGATTGATGGGTAGCAGCGCTCGGGAAGAGAGTGAACATGGCTTGGAAGCAGCGGGAAGACGTGTGGGAGGGGTCCGTTAGCAGAGAACAATAGCTCTTAAATTAATGTCTGCACCCGTAAATCAGGGAAAAGGAGAGACCAAATTGGCCCTGCGATTGTTGAGATATGGAACGTGAAATCCAACTACGACAGGACGGTTTATCAAAGTGCCCATGCAAATGCTTGAACAAAAAGCACAGGAAATGGACCATCTGACAGCAATGTGTGGAATGCTCTGACAGAAATAAAGATAACTTTGTTGCTCTGTCACAATAGACAGAATTGAAAACAATGATTTAATTGTACGTTTCTTCATTGAGCATGTCTACTTTAGTTCATTAGATTTTTTTTTAAATTAACATCATGAACACAAAATAAGCCCTATTTTTCTGGTCTTTTATTTTTTAACACAAACTATTCAGTGCATGTTATTCCCCAGAATGTTGGAAATGTTCTTTCTTAAAGGGTTAATTCAGCCAAAAATAAATATTCTCCCATAATTTACTCACCCCCAAGCCATTTTAGCTGTGTATGACTTTTCTTCTTTAAGTCAAGGGTTATATTAAAATATAATTTCCAAGCTTAATAATGGGAGTGAATAGTAACTTAAAATAACAGCCGTATGTGAGTCTAGTTCCTGCAGAAGAGTGACCTCTGGCCTCTCACGGTTCAAACAAATAGTGCTGGGCAACAAACTTAAGCTCCTCCCACATTCGTGACCAGTATTTTGTTTTGCTCTTCGTCAGCTCTTCCATGTTCGTCAATACGGCATACTTCAGGTCAGAGGTCACTCTTCCACCAGTACTAGACTTGCGTACGGCCATTACCTGAAGCCAGTGATGATAGTTTATAATGTTATAAATATGGATATTTTGCCTACAAAAACACATGGCTTTGCTTCAGAAGGTCTTTATTGACTCCCTGGATCTGTGTGGAGCACTTTTATGATGAATGGATGCACTTTTTTGAGCTTCAAAATCCAAGTTACCATAGAAAAATAGGATGGCTTGAGGGTGAGTAAATAATGGGAGAATTTTAATTTGTCTGTGAACTAAACCTTTTAAAATGGTCATAAGTAATAATATATATAAATATATATATATAAATTTGTACTATTTTCAATTTATTATTTAATTGTTTACAGTTTATTTTTCAGTCACAGTTCAAATGTCTCAACTAGGTTTTTGACGGTTACATATGAGTGCACAGATTGCTTTTTCTTTCCCACAGAGATCATTGAGGATAAAATGAATTTCTTCTCTCGGCTGTTACTCAAAGAACTGCAAAGAAATAGAGGTGTGTAATAATATGCCAAAATGTAAAAGAAAAAAAAAAAAACTGCCACTTTATGATCCGCTTTACACCCATTTTACTCAAGCCTCTTGAGTTTATTTTTCCTCGCATCTTAAAGGGTTACTTCAGCGATTAGCATTAAGCTTTGTATTAGTAGAAACCCAGGAGTATAATCGAATTATCGTACTTTCCCCCCTCATATAACCCTGAGACGAGAGAATTATGTATTTTATTTCTGGAAAAAATTCCTCAGATGGCGCAAATATCGTCATTTTGCATCATCGGAGGAGTTTTTGTCCAGAGGCTGAAGACTACAGCCAGCAGGAGGCGCTATTTCCACATGTTTTCATCATCACACTCACAGCACTCGGCTCGAGCTGCGGAGATTCATGTAAACGGAGCGGTGGAGAGCAAAGGGAGTGTTTCAACTCTTCACATGAACTTCCTATGAAAGTTAAGCTTCCAAAGACATGAACTGAACACGAGCTGTGAATGAATCCGTGATTACCTCAGCTCATGTGATGAATGTAATCCGATCCTGCTGTGTTTGTGCCGTGATGGCCGTGACATTCAATTGTTTTTAATTGTAGTGTCTCTAACTGAACTGATTTTATGAAAATTAACGCGGTGGGCAAGTGATCCAGTAATCCGTGCCTAGAGCAGCCTCGGGCAGCGAAGTGTATTCTGGGAGTTGTTGTCTTTCATCCACATGAGACAAAAATACATTTTCTGTGTTTTCTCAGTCTAGAAGGCACCAAATTCAAAAATAATTTCATATTTCTACTACATTAATGACCCAGTTTAAATACAGATTCATCTTCCCAGCGCTGAAGTATCCCTTAAACAAACAACTCTAAATGACCAAACCGGGTTGCCACTTACTAAACCACAGGTCAGAGATCATTCCCTTAATTTAGACTGATAATTTGACCTGTGAGTGAAAGTTTCCTTTCAGATGTGCCCTTCCTCAAGGTGTGTCATTTTGTGTAAATGATGATGTAAAATGACTAGAGGACTTTCTTTATTTTTTTCTTTCTTTCACTTTTGTATATCTGCTTGAGTAAATGTAAATAAGATGTGTATCTATATAGATGCATTGTGAGTGTGTGTGTGTGTGTGTGTGTGTGTGTGTGTGTGTGTGTGTGTGTGTGTGTGTGTGTGTGTGTGTGTGTGTGTGTGTGTGTGTGTGTGTGTGTGTGTGTGTTTGTAGAATGACATCATAATGATTTTTAGCAGTGTTAATTGAAAGTCTCTCGTCTGCCTTGACTTTTGCTGACACAGACACACACTCAATGACAGCAGTCAAACCTCCAGCACATCATTAGGCTGTCTGGAGTCTGTGTGTGTGTGTGTGTGTGTGTGTGTGTGTGTGTGTGTGTGTGTGTGTGTGTGTGTGTGTGTGTGTGTGTGTGTGTGTGTGTGTGTGTGTGTGTGTGTGTGTGTGTGTGTGTGTGTGAGTTGTCTGCAGGTATACCTAACACCACATATACTTACCTGCACCACGCTTGCTGAGTGTTCGCACTTTGCACATTTGTGTTTGAGCCGCAAGGAGTGTGTGTGTGGCTCCAGGTTCACCATAATGAGGTGTAATTCTCTGCTAACTGAAGATATTAGGCTGTCATGGCCTGAAGCAGGTTTTCACATAAACACACACACTAAATGTCAAGTGATCCTTACTACCTTAGATATGATCCTACATAAAAAAGTGACAAACAAACAGAACGTGCACAAAATGCAAAAAACAAAAAAAAAAGATTACAAAATTATATTACATAATAATTATATAATTACATATAGAAATTATATTACATTTCTGCACACATTTTCATGATTTAGGTCTTGCTTTATTCTCTTTTATGTTCCATTCATGATCTAAAGTAGTCTTGCACTCTTAATATCTAGTGTGACCGCCTGTAAAGACAGCACACATGCCCTACTTTAGTCCAGTTGTGTGACCTTCCACAGTTTGTGCTGTTTTTATATCTATTTGTGGTACAGTTCTTTTGTTGCTTAAATGATGTTGATTGGTATAATTACAATGTATCTGGCATCACTATTGCTGTGCATGAGTACAGACATGCACACACACACATACGGTCTTGCTCAAAAGTGTACACACCCGTTGCAACATCTTAATGTAAAATATCTTATTCACAACAGAACTAAATAAAAAAAGAACATGCATTTTGTATGATCCCTCTTATTTTGTTCAAATTATTCAAATTTTCACAGATTCTGTAAGGGGTGTTGTAAACTTTTAAGCAAGACTGTACATGCATGTATAAACATCTCAAAAGAAAAGTTTGAATCTTTTGCTGGAATGCTCTCTAAATGATGCCCTTATATAAACAACACACACACACACACACACACATGGCAATGATAAGGAGTGTAATCTGTGTCTTTCTGCATCATGCTGCTCTGTTTACCTTTAATTACACACCCTTTAACACACCTCTTCAAACCTCCATAATCACGGCGTTTCACTCCAACACTTACATGCAATCTCTTTCTTTTCTGTCTGTCTCTCTCATAATGTGTGTATTCATGTGATTACCTGGTGTTGCAATCTCACAATTGCATATGTCTATTGATGAGACAGCAGAAGTAAGCCCTGAGCTCTCTGCCTGTCTCTCACACACAGACACTCTCAGAAGATGAATAGCACAGAAGCGACAACTATACAGCCTGTTCATGTGCAAGAGCATTAACACATGACCGCCCACATGCACACGTCAACGACATTTCCCCTACGTGTCCACTGGGGCAGAAAAAAGCTGCTTAATACTGCCCAAAATGCCAGAGGTCAGGTCTGCTGCTTATAAGGGAGTGTCAAGACAATTAGGGATGTACCCAAAAATAAAAACACTGAACATGTTCAATATAATTTAATTTAATTCATGAAGACAAATACATGTAGTAATGCAAGAAGGCTGTAGTCGTGTTTCCCTTTGAAAATGATGTGAACAAATCTTCAAGTGAATGAATCATAAAAAATAAAAACTGAGAGAAAAATCTGGAGTTCTGCTTGGCAGTTATTTACAGAATGCTTAAGTGCTCTTTCTAGGATATCTTAGTTGATCTGTACACATGCAAAGTTTTGTAAAGGATTTTAGTGCAGAACTCAAAGTTCAGTAAAATGTCATTGGTCTTTGGTCCAAAAATGACTTGTTGAAAATACTTAAAAAAGCAGCGTCAAGTGGTTCCATGCAGATCTATTAAAAAAAAAAAAAAAACTATTTAGTTATATGAACAAAAGAAATTCAGGTAAAGTTGACAAAATTTCTTTGAGTAAATACAAACCACTTGAACTTGTCAGTTATATAACACTTATAAGTGCAGTTTACTTAATAATGTTATGTTAAATGTATAAAGTGTGTTTACCTTATTAAATTAACTATTTGCTCTAAAAGTATAAGTGGAAAACTATTAAATAACAACAAGCATATTTTCAGACGCAATAACACATTGGACAAACTCAATTTAATTGAGTGCATGAATTCTATCCAGTAGGAGTGTGTATATGAGGCCCACAGCCTAAACACAGGCACCACTCTTCTGCATAATGGTAACCACAAAATTACAGAAACTCCTCTATATGTCCAACATCTTTCCCTTTACTAAAAAACACATAAAATATCACTTTAATCCCTAAATGTACTCTCCTAATGCAGTCCCTTGCAAAGCATGCTGGGAACTACAGGTCCACTGCCCAGTTTGGTCGTTTCACTCAGCAATGTTTAACTGACCGAACAAATGTGACGGCAGGCAATGTGCCACAGGCGTGACGCAAGGGTTTTTTGCTAGTTTCAGCTCGACACAGTTCTCATTTTCAATGATGTTTAAATATGGGTGTGCTGGTCTGAACACCAGGTGTATTCAGGAGCATTGTTGGTGCGTTGCTATTGTGAGGAACTGAAAATCACTGCGCCACTGACCAACACAAACCTGCTCTAAAGTCACCAGCGCAGTATTTATTGTGTTATATGTGCTATAGGCCGTGCACAACGCGCGTACACTCTGATTATTACAGACACACACACAGGGACATGCAGCAGCACACACACATGCCAAATATTACAAATAAAAGGATTCCTCTCTGGAGAAGCATTCAGTCTTTCCTTAATGTAAATAGCGAATCCGGTGTGAGCGCAACTGGCTTTTAAAGGGAATGGGAGATGAGACTCTGATTGGTCAACCTGATCTCACAGAATTCCGTGAAATGAACACGGACCCTTAAATGAACACTGAACACGTGGTAGTTTCATAGAATCGCTGAAAATACCATGATGGGTCCACGGAAGTGTTGCCTATGTAAGTCAATGACAGGCATCATCCGTGGTCCACACACAGATTCCCAACACACATTACATTCTTTGCATTTGTAAAAGGAGACATGATTTTATGAATATTTATAGCCTACTTTTATATTTTGGAGCAACTAACTCCACTCCTACCCTAAACCTACCCACTCCCAACAATATAAAACACAGGAAAATAAATGTAAACAGTATTTATTGCAAAAACAGACCAAAAACAGTATAAAAGTATAAAAGTCATGTTACATTCCAAGTCTTCTGAAGTCATACGATATGTTCATGTGAAGAACAGAGTTGATCTTAATGTTTTAGTCATTGAAATGAAGTGAACACACACACGCACTCATTCATATTTCTCATTCAAATGATAAACACGACTCTTTAGCATTACACAATCGGTCACGAGACACACGACAGCCAATGCTGTCAAAGCTGATGTGACGTTTCTTCCGGCGGCAGTATTTGAAATGTATTAATCTTCGGTGGATGGACTCGACGCTGCTGATCGCTTTTTGGGATTTTCTCAAGAAGTCGTCGCTGCAGCTTGTAGCACGATGACGTAGCTGGATCAGATCCAACACATACTGGACGCGCATGCGCTGTGGTTTCATTCACATTTTAACTTGCTCACGAAATCAGGACACACGTTTTGCATTTTCCCTTGAATGTGTACTAGTATTTTAAGTTGTTTACTGATCTTTTTGTATTGTACCTTGAGGATTAAAATGACAGACAATTACTTGACTCATTTTTGCTTCCACTCAACAGCAAATATGACCAAATATGTTACAATTTTAACGGTTTTGCATGTATGCAGAGAGAAACTAGGATAACTTCAGCGTCAGGATGACTTATTCATCAATAATTACTTATTACTTTTTATCAGTACTACTTCTACACAGGTTAGGACATCATCTAAATACAATATTGACCATACATGTCATTTAAGACCAGCGCATACGCGTCTATGCATACGCATTTTAACCTTAGACGTGTGTATAGGGTTGTCACCCGTCCCTTAAAATACGGAATCGTCATGTATTTACAAGCAAAATAACAAAATATTGCTTTGATACGGGACGCGATTTGTCCCGTATTTTATAGGCCCACACGTAGTTCAATAAACAAATACGGATTTTGCAGTGTGTAGAATACTGATAGCAAATATAAAGATATCCATTTGATGATAAGTAGTACAGGAACTAATTTGTGCGTGAATGCTTTAGCGGCTTTGTTGCCATAGCGGCGGAGTCTAGAGAAGATGCGCTGTGCCAGTGTGCCTGAAAACTTGCGTGGTTTTTAAAAAGAGTGGGGTGGTTGACGTGTCGTAAATGGGTGTCCCTTATTTTGGCACACTGAAGGTGGCAACGATCTAGCCACGTCATTGTGCTACAGGCTGCAGCGAGGGGTGTCTCGATTTTCTTCACACAAATCAATCGTTTGGCCTCAGAACACTTGCAATATTTGTACTTTCTGAATAAATTGTGCCTGCAGTCATATCTTCCTGTTATATCCTGTTTTTTATAATACACAAATGGGTAGGTTTAGGGAAGGGTTTAAGTTACGCGTTCAAAAATAAAAAGAAAATAAATGTAAATAAAATGATGCTGACTGAATCAAACTGAAGAATAAGGTGTTGGAACAGGGAATCTGTGTGTGGACCACGGATGAGGCCTGTCATTGACTTACATAGGCATCACTTCCGTGGACCCCATCATGGTATTTTCAGCGATTCTATGAAACTACCACGGATTTTGAGTTAAGGGTCCGTGTTCATTTCACGGAATTCTGTGAGACCAGGTTGGATTGGTTTATTGCACGTTACCAAAAACACACCCATGACTCATTAAGAGACTAGGGACAACCCTTGTCGACCATGCATCTGGTGTAAAAGATTTAACAAAATGACCAGTTATAAAACTAACTTTAGCACAACACTGTACTACAATAGAGAACGGGAAGGTTTTGAAGGGTTCTGAAAGGTTTTAGGTCTGTAAGAGCTGATAGACACCAGCATTATGCTCTTCAACATGACTCTTATCCTGAGGTTACCACCGTGGGTTTGACCCTGTAATTTAAAAGTGTAACAGTAAACTCTCTCTGAATTTCTCAACAATGAAACTGCATTTTTCTAGACTGAATTCTGCCTCAAGGGAGAGCTTTCAATGTTTCCTGGAGGGTAAGGGAGTGTAAAACAAAACCAAATAACCACTGGGGTGCCTCAGGGCTCAGTGCAAGGCCCCCTCCTGTTCTCCATATCCACCTGCTGGGCTCACAGTTTCTCCTACATGAAGACACCTTTTCTGCTAACACATATTACATGATCAAAAACACAGACACTTTGTTTTAATAAAGGTAACTGACTTCAATATGATCTATTTAGACACATTGATGACTCAAATAAAATATACTATTTGACTGCATTCTCTGTCTCAGGGGCACAAGTCAGTCAGTTTAATCACAGCTCACGCACGCGTGTGTGTGTGTGTGTGTGTGTGTGTGTGTGTGTGTGTGTGTGTGTGTGTGTGTGTGTGTGTGTGGACTGGTAATCCCTACGGTATTGGGACAAAATGTCCCCACAAAGATGGCATCCAAATTTTTGTCCTTGTGGGGACATTGTTTTGTCCCCATGAGGAAAACATCTTATAAATCACACTAAGTGATGTTTTTGAAAAAGTAAAAATGCAGCATGTTTCCTGTGATGGGTAGGTTTAGGGGCAGGGGCAGTGTAGGGGATAGAAAATACGGTTTGTACAGTATAAAATGCATTACGCCTATGGAATGTCCCCATAAAACATGGAAACACAACATGTGTGTGTGTGTGTGTGTGTGTGTGTGTGTGTGTGTGTGTGTGTGTGTGTGTGTGTGTGTGTGTGTGTGTTGGTCAGAAGTAAGGCATGAAAGGTCTGTGAGAGAGGGAAGACAGTGACATCCAGTAAGCGCTATAAGCTCAGTGTGTGTGAGATGCTTGTCCATGTGTAACATTCAGTGTGTGTGTGTGTGTGTGTGTGTGTGTGTGTGAGTGCCTCTAATGTGGGGATGACCGCACAGACGTAGAGAGAAGACAGGAAACATGACGGACAGGACTCTTTACAGACTTACTGTAGTCAACACACAGACAAACCGAAGGGCCTCACCTCATAGACTGTTATCATTAACTGTTTTTGTATATTATAAAATATGCTCTTCTAATGTAGTATTTTTTTTTATATTTAGACAAAAAAAACAAATACAAAAATTCCTACTAAGTAAGAAAATAAGTTTTTGCAGTGTGTGTCAGTGTTGGGTTCACAAAGCTTTCTCAAGGGCTTGGGTTAGGTTTAGCTAATAATTATAAATACATTTATATAAAAACTATATAAGTCCGTGGAATGATGATTTGATGGATGTGTGTACAACAGTGTTAGATTCAAAGACAAAATCAGTATAAAAAGGGTTTAACTTTAAATAATGTTGAGGTTTAAAGTGAAATAATGTCCTCTGTTCACTTCATTTTAGAATTCACAAGCAGTATTTGAAAAAGCATATACTGTATTAGAAATACGATTAATTAAGTACATTAAGGGATGATGTACAGCATTGAGTATTTGAGGGATGATGTGGTATTACTGGTATTATGACATCATAATGCTGACGTGTGTCATCGCAGAGACAGATGGACGAGGGTGTCATTACTGAACAGACAGAGTAATTTTAACGTTGGAGGAGATTGTAGAAACTTGCACCCAGGGAAGAGAGAAGTGTGTGTGTGTGTGTGTGTGTGTGTGTGTGTGTGTGTGGACTGGTAATCCCTACGGTATGGGGACAAAATGTCCCCACAGAGATGGCAATATCCAAATTTTTGTCCTTGTGGGGACATTTTTTGGTCCCCATGAGGAAAACATCTTATAAATCACACTAAGTGATGTTTTTGAAAAAGTAAAATGCAGCATGTCTCCTGTGATGGGTAGGTTTAGGGGCAGGGGCAGTGTAGGGGGATAGAAAATACGGTTTGTACAGTATAAAATGCATTACGCCTATGGAATGTCCCCACAAACATGGAAACACAACATGTGTGTGTGTGTGTGTGTGTGTGTGTGTGTGTGTGTGTGTGTGTGTGTGTGTGTGTGTGTGTGTGTGTGTGTGTGTGTGTGTCCTTGTTTATATTACATTGTGGGGACCAAATATCCCCATAAGGATAGTAAAACCTGAGATCACCAGCCAGTGGTCCCCACTTTTCAAAAAGCTTATAAATCACACAGGATGAGTTTTTTGAGAAAGTAAAAATGCAGCATGTCTCCTGTGATGGGTAGGTTTAGGGGCAGGGGCAGTGTAGGGGGATAGAATGTACAGTTTGTACAGTATAAAAACCATTACGTCTATGGAGAGTCCCCACAAAGATAGTGTGTGTGTGAGAGAAAGACAATTGCAAATAGCCATGTTGGTAAATGTTAGTATCTCAAGTGTTTTGTCAATGTATCTCCTCTTTTTCCATATGAGACCCTGGACCAAAAAAACTTTTTTTTTTATGTAGCTGTATGTAAGCTTAACAAATAATCTTTCCATTGATGTATGGTTTATTAGTACAATATTTGGCCGAGATACAACTATTTGAAAAGCTGGAATCTGAGGGTGCAAAAAATCGAAATACTGAGAAAATCACCCTTAAAGTTGTCCAAATGAAGTCCTAAGAAATGTATATTACTACTAATAATAATACATTTCTGATACATTTACAGTAGGAATTTTACCAAATGGAACATGATCTTTACTTAATATCCCAATGATTTTTGCCATAAAAGAAAAATTTGTTAAATTTCTTCGGCATGTGATGTCAGTATGATTATACACTGACCTAATGTATTATTAGGAACACCATATAATACTGTGTTTGAGCCCCTTTCGCCTTCAGAACTGCCTTAATTCTATGTGGCATTGATTCAACAAGGTGCTGAAAGCATTCTTTAGAAACGTTGGCCCATATTGATAGGATAGCATCTTGCAGTTGATGGAGATTTGTGGGATGCACATCCAGGGCACGGCTCCTGCTCCACCACATCCCAAAGATGCTCTATTGGGTTGAGATCTGGTGACTGTGGAGGCCATTTTAGTACAGTGAACTCATTGTCATGTTCAAGAAACCAATTTGAAATGATTGGAGCTTTGTGACATGGTGCATTATCCTGCTGGAAGTAGCCATCGGAGGATGGGTACATGGTGGTCATAAAGGGATGGACATGGTCAGAAACAATGCTCAGGTAGGCCGTGGCATTTAAACCATGCCCAATTGGCACTAAGGGGCCTAAAGTATGCCAAGAAAACATCCCCCACACCATTACACCACCTCCACCAGCCTGCACAGTGATAACAAGGCATGATGGATCCATGTTCTCATTCTGTTTACGCCAAATTCTACCATCTGAATGTCTCAACAGAAATCGAGTCTTCAATTTTTCCAGTCTTCAGCTGTCCAATTTTGGTGAGCTTGTGCAAATTGTAGCCTCTTTTTCCTATTTGTAGTGGAGATGAGTGGTACCCGGTGGGATCTTCTGCTGTTGTAGCCCATCCGCCTCAAGGTTGTGCGTGTTGTGGCTTCACAAATGCTTTGCTGCATACCTCGGTTGTAATGAGTGTATTTCAGTCAAAGTTGCTCAGCTTGAATCAGTCGGCCCATTCTCCTCTGACCTCTAGCATCAACAAGGCATTTTCGCCCACAGGACTGCCGCATACTGGATGTTTTTCCCTTTTCACACCATACTTTGTAAACCCTAGAAATGGTTGTGCATGAAAATTCCAGTAACTGAACAGATTGTGAAATACTCAGACCGGCCCGTTTGGCACCAACAACCATGCCACGCTCAAAATTGCTTAAATCCCCTTTCTTTCCCATTCTGACATTCAGTTTGGAGTTCAGGAGATTGTCTTGATCAGGACCACACCCCTAAATGCATTGAAGCAACTGCCATGTGATTGGTTGATTAGATAATTGCATTAATGAGAAATTGAACAGGTGTTCCTAATAATCCTTTATAGGTGAGTGTATAATGTAATTTATATTATATTTGAGACATTATATAAATCCATATATACTTGTACAAACAGTCACAGATCATTATTTGGCTTTTTGTTTCTTTGTGTTGATTTGAAATTCCATATTAATTATTTAACAATATAAATGTTCATTTAGAGTGTGTTTTACAAAAACCACCAGCATTTTTGATAATTTTTACAAAAAGTTTCATGGCCCCCATTTTGTTGTATGAAAATCTGAATATGCAATATTGACAAGAAATAACAGATCCACTGCTTTAAAAAAATATATTTAAAAAAAATAAAAAATGTTTTATTCTAATTTCATGCATTCCTTTTTTTATCAAAACTGGGTGTTTCATAAAAGGCAGTGGCTATTCAGTGAAAATAACACATTTTCGATGATATTTACACTTAGCGCAAATAGTGATGGACCCACTTTATATTAGGTGTCTTTAACTACTATGTACTAACATTTTAATTAATCATTCGATACATTGCACTTATTGTGTACATACATGTTTCTACATTGTACTTACATTTAAAAAATACCTGCATGTAATTAGATCTGTAATTAATTACATTTGTAATTACACAGTTGACACTTCCCTTGTACCTAACCCTACCCTTAAACTGACCCATCCCACAACACCTGTCCCTAACCCTACCCTTAAACTGACCCATACCACCACACCTGTCCCTAACTTTACCCTTAAACTGACCCATCCCACCACACCTGTCCCTAACCCTACCCTTAAACTGACCCATACCACCACACCTGTCCCTAACCCTACCCTTAAACTGACCCACACCACCACACCTGTCCCTAACCCTACCCTTAAACTGACCCATCCCACCACACCTGTCCCTAACCCTACCCTTAAACTGACCCATCCCACCACACCTGTCCCTAACCCTACCCTTAAACTGACCCATACCACCACACCTGTCCCTAACCCTACCCTTAAACTGACCCATACCACCACACCTGTCCCTAACCCTACCCTTAAACTGACCCATCCCACCACACCTGTCCCTAACCCTACCCTTAAACTGACCCAAACCACCACACCTGTCCCTAACCCTACCCTTAAACTGACCCATACCACCACACCTGTCCCTAACCCTACCCTTAAACTGACCCACACCACCACACCTGTCCCTAACCCTACCCTTAAACTGACCCATCCCACCACACCTGTCCCTAACCCTACCCTTAAACTGACCCATACCACCACACCTGTCCCTAAACCTACCCTTAAACTGACCCACACCACCACACCTGTCCCTAACCCTACCCTTAAACTGACCCACACCACCACACCTGTCCCTAACCTTACCCTTAAACTGACCCACACCACCACACCTGTCCCTAACCCTACCCTTAAACTGACCCATCCCACCACACCTGTCCCTAACCCTACCCTTAAACTGACCCACACCACCACACCTGTCCCTAACCCTACCCTTAAACTGACCCATCCCACCACACCTGTCCCTAACCCTACCCTTAAACTGACCCATACCACCACACCTGTCCCTAACCCTACCCTTAAACTGACCCATACCACCACACCTGTCCCTAACCCTACCCTTAAACTGACCCACACCACCACACCTGTCCCTAACCCTACCCTTTAAACTGACCCATCCCACCACACCTGTCCCTAACCCTACCCTTAAACTGACCCATCCCACCACACCTGTCCCTAACCCTACCCTTAAACTGACCCATCCCACCACACCTGTCCCTAACCCTACCCTTAAACTGACCCATACCACCACACCTGTCCCTAACCCTACCCTTAAACTGACCCATCCCACCACACCTGTCCCTAACCCTACCCTTAAACTGACCCAAAACCACCACACCTGTCCCTAACTTTACCCTTAAACTGACCCATACCACCACACCTGTCCCTAACCCTACCCTTAAACTGACCCACACCACCACACCTGTCCCTAACCCTACCCTTAAACTGACCCATCCCACCACACCTGTCCCTAACCCTACCCTTAAACTGACCCATACCACCACACCTGTCCCTAACCCTACCCTTAAACTGACCCACACCACCACACCTGTCCCTAACCCTACCCTTAAACTGACCCACACCACCACACCTGTCCCTAACCTTACCCTTAAACTGACCCACACCACCACACCTGTCCCTAACCCTACCCTTAAACTGACCCATCCCACCACACCTGTCCCTAACCCTACCCTTAAACTGACCCACACCACCACACCTGTCCCTAACCCTACCCTTAAACTGACCCACCCCACCACACCTGTCCCTAACCCTACCCTTAAACTGACCCATACCACCACACCTGTCCCTAACCCTACCCTTAAACTGACCCATCCCACCACACCTGTCCCTAACCCTACCCTTAAACTGACCCATCCCACCACACCTGTCCCTAACTTTACCCTTAAACTGACCCACACCACCACACCTGTCCCTAACTTTACCCTTAAACTGACCCACACCACCACACCTGTCCCTAACTTTACCCTTAAACTGACCCACACCACCACACCTGTCCCTAACCCTACCCGTATCCCACCTCAATATCAGCAAAGGTGTTTTGCAACACAATATGAACACAGTAAGTACATTGTACTTATTTTTTTATGTAAGTACATTGTAGTTAAGGCCACCTAATATAAAGTGGGGCCCTTTATTTTGACATATACATACTTGACATGCACATTAGTATTGTTGTACATTAACAGGATGCAATAATAATATATAGTGTAAATTATTATATTTTTTAAAATGATTAAATGGATGCCGCTTTATAGGGACAATAACAGCCCTCCCTACACCTACCCCTATCCCTACATACTGTTACGATTATTAAACAAATGCCTTTCCGATGTGATATGTGATGGGAAAAGAGAAGAGCGAGCTCTGCAAAAGGAGGATTCGAACCTGGGTCGATCGTGTCAAAACCAATATCCTTAAGCTTTACGCTCTACTGACTGCACCACTGAAGATGTTGAAACATATGTGTCTTTTTTTGTCTGGTTTGAGCCAACCTGGAATTGTTGTGTGGAGCCAATAGCCAATAAGGCGTGCTATTTGCACTTGGTGTTAATAAAAAGGTAACGGTGTGAACAAAAAGCTGATATTTAGGGTGAATTAAGACTGATCACCCTTCAATATATATTGTCAGTAAACCATATGTTGGCCATTTTGTGGTGACATATGGCGAAAAAAGGCTGTTTTATGGCTGTTAATTGTTTTGACAACTTACTGTAGAGATGTGTATAATAGGGAAATATTCTACATATCGGAGAATACATCTGCATAATTATTTGTAATGAAAGCATGTGAATGTGTTGAATTTCTTTGAACTAAATTCCTCTTTCTGTCATTCTGATTCTACATCTGGTGGGGTGTGGTCAATTCTACTTATAGGCCAAAGCACAGAAGCGAGTTAGCATTGTAGCACTTCCGGTTTCCTCGTCCTGAAGACAAGGGGTTTTTGAATGGGATTTTGTTTAAATGGTTGAAATAAGGTCTGTGGTGAACACTAGCTCAAGACACTTTCACGGTTTATTCTACGGCATAACATACATCAGTATTAGCCACTCGTGATGTTTTGAAGCTGTTGTTTGTCTTGAAAAAGGCGGTTGATAAGTGTCTAATGTGACTACAGAGAGGAGATTAAACGCCATCATGCTGAACAGATAAACTCCTTTATAATACAACCTTATTATGCTCATAATTGTGCTCTTATAAACTATTCTAAAAAAAGGAAATCTTCTTTTTGGGAGGAAGCCTATGGGAAAATCCTATTGGGATTTACTTGTGGAAACCAGTGCGATGTGAACTTCCGGTTGTCTTATAGTCACGTCATGCCTGCAGCACTCTATGGAAGGGAAGCCAAATTGAGTGTTTTTCGAAAGTGTCTCTCTCTCTGAAAAACACTCGGTCTTTGGACTAGAGCAAAGTATGTATTTTCACTCATGTTTGAATTACTGTTGAGAGAGAGTTGTAATTATTTTGCATAAGTCTAATACCCACAGATTTGATCTGAATGTAAAAGGTCTGTGTCGTACCCTTTATAATCATATATCACTCCGACTTCAGCTCTCAGTTTGATCTGACTTACAGACCTGTTGAGTGCATCGCAGTGATTTATCTAATGGAGTCGATCAGCGAACACACAGCTCTGAGGAAGACGTGTGTGTGCTCATGTGTGTGAGCGAGCGAGCAGGAGGAGGGGACTGGCAGTCCGGTGTGTTTTCATTGCCCATTGAACCAGAACAAGAGTTTTTGTGAGAGGGGTAATGTGCACACTCCCTCTTTCTCTCTCTGTTTTCCTTTCATTTTTCCTTCTCTCTTAAAGAGGAAGTGCTGGGAATGATCAAGCGGAAGAGCCGAGTGTGGAAACATCTGGCCAGAGCTCCTCAGAGACAGACTCTCTCCTGCTAGTGCTCCTCACTTCACTCCTCTAACTTTCCATTTCTCTCGCCATCAATGAAAGACTCCCTACAAAACATTATATTGTAGAACCAAGCATTTTTAGTAACACGTGTCCCTTGTAAAGGCAAGCTTTTAAAAGGCTAATTAAAGGAATAGCTGTCCTCAAAAATGATATTCACCCTTGTGTTCATTCAGACTTTCTTATTTAAACACAACAGTTTTAAAGATTTACTAGCCACTCTTTCCATATAATGGAAATGAATGAGAAATAAAAATAAATAAAAAAACTGTAAAACTATAGTAGAAATCATTGGAACACAAGTGTCCTTGCAGGCTCACCATGCTATGGTTTTGTAGATGTTTGTGGTAGAGTCCAATGGCATATGATGAGAAGCTTATTTCCACCACAGAATATAAATAAAGTCAGTCACACTGTCACAGCCCCAATCATCAGCTAATCCCCAGGACCCGCCCACTGCTCACGTTCACCAGAATACTGATTCATGCACCTGCACCTCACCTCTCACTATATATGCACCCAGTCACCATTAACTCTTTGTCTGGTCTCAGTACACGCTGATCCCACAGACTCCTTACCGCGCTACTTACTGATGATCATCCCGTCTCGTCGCCTGTCTTTCATCCATCAGTCTGGTTACCGATCTTCACTCATTGAGTTCTCCATCACCTGCAAGATACCACACTCTGAGTCTGCACCAGCTAAGTCACCATTACCTTTCTACAAGTCACCATCTACTTCCACTGGCTGGTTACGCTACTTCAACCCCACTCTACAATTAATAAAGAACTCTTATACTCACCTGCCTGTGCCTGTGCCCTTCTGTTCCCTGACAGTAATAGCTTCTGTTTCTTTCATCACACAATTCTGACTTTATATCTCACAATTCTGACTTTATATCTCACAATTCTGACTTTATATCACACAATTCTGACTTTATATCACACAATTCTGACTTTATATCTCACAATTCTGACTTTATATCTCACAATTCTGACTTTATATCACACAATTCTGACTTTATATCACACAATTCTGACTTTATATCACACAAATTCTGACTTTATATCACACAATTCTGACTTTATATCTCACAATTCTGACTTTATATCACACAATTCTGACTTTATATCACACAATTCTGACTTTATATCTCACAATTCTGACTTTATATCACACAATTCTGACTTTATATCTCACAATTCTGACTTTATATCACACAATTCTGACTTTATATCACACAATTCTGACTTTATATCACACAATTCTGACTTTATATCACACAATTCTGACTTTATATCACACAATTCTGACTTTATATCTCACAATTCTGACTTTATATCTCACAATTCTGACTTTATATCTCACAATTCTGACTTTATATCTCACAATTCTGACTTTATATCTCACAATTCTGACTTTATATCTCACAATTCTGACTTTATATCTCACAATTCTGACTTTATATCTCACAATTCTGACTTTATATCTCACAATTCTGACTTTATATCACACAATTCTGACTTTATATCACACAATTCTGACTTTATATCAATCAATTCTGACTTTATATCTCACAATTCTGACTTTATATCTCACAATTCTGACTTTATATCTCACAATTCTGACTTTATATCTCACAATTCTGACTTTATATCACACAATTCTGACTTTATATCACACAATTCTGACTTTATATCACAATTCTGACTTTATATCACACAATTCTGACTTTATATCACAATTCTGACTTTATATCTCAATTCTGACTTTATATCTCACAATTCTGACTTTATATCTCACAATTCTGACTTTATATCTCACAATTCTGACTTTATATCAATCAATTCTGACTTTATATCACACAATTCTGACTTTATATCACACAATTCTGACTTTATATCTCACAATTCTGACTTTATATCTCACAATTTGACTTTATATCACACAATTCTGACTTTATATCACACAATTCTGACTTTATATCTCACAATTCTGACTTTATATCACACAATTCTGACTTTATATCACACAATTCTGACTTTATATCACACAATTCTGACTTTATATCACACAATTCTGACTTTATATCTCAATTCTGACTTTATATCTCACAATTCTGACTTTATATCTCACAATTCTGACTTTATATCTCACAATTCTGACTTTATATCAATCAATTCTGACTTTATATCACACAATTCTGACTTTATATCACACAATTCTGACTTTATATCTCACAATTCTGACTTTATATCTCACAATTCTGACTTTATATCACACAAATTCTGACTTTATATCACACAATTCTGACTTTATATCACACAATTCTGACTTTATATCACACAATTCTGACTTTATATCTCACAATTCTGACTTTATATCTCACAATTCTGACTTTATATCTCACAATTCTGACTTTATATCACACATTCTGACTTTATATCACACAATTCTGACTTTATATCACACAATTCTGACTTTATATCACACAATTCTGACTTTATATCACACAATTCTGACTTTATATCTCACAATTCTGACTTTATATCTCACAATTCTGACTTTATATCACACAATTCTGACTTTATATCACACAATTCTGACTTTATATCACACAATTCTGACTTTATATCACACAATTCTGACTTTATATCACACAATTCTGACTTTATATCACACAATTCTGACTTTATATCAATCAATTATGACTTTATATCAATCAATTATGACTTTATATCACACAATTCTGACTTTATATCTCACAATTCTGACTTTATATCTCACAATTCTGACTTTATATCAATCAATTCTGACTTTATATCAATCAATTCTGACTTTATATCAATCAATTCTGACTTTATATCACACAATTCTGACTTTATATCACACAATTCTGACTTTATATCACACAATTCTGACTTTATATCTCACAATTCTGACTTTATATCACACAATTCTGACTTTATATCACACAATTCTGACTTTATATCACACAATTCTGACTTTATATCTCACAATACTGACTTTATATCACACAATTCTGACTTTATATCACACAATTCTGACTTTATATCACACAATTCTGACTTTATATCACAATTCTGACTTTATATCTCACAATTCTGACTTTATATCTCTCAATTCTGACTTTATATCACACAATTCTGACTTTATATCACACAATTCTGACTTTATATCAATCAATTCTGACTTTATATCAATCAATTCTGACTTTATATCTCACAATTCTGACTTTATATCTCACAATTCTGACTTTATATCTCACAATTCTGACTTTATATCTCACAATTCTGACTTTATATCACACACAATTCTGACTTTATATCACACAATTCTGACTTTATATCACACAATTCTGACTTTATATCACACAATTCTGACTTTATATCTCACAATTCTGACTTTATATCACACAATTCTGACTTCTTATCACACAATTCTGACTTTATATCACACAATTCTGACTGTATATCAATCAATTCTGACTTTATATCACACAATTCTGACTTTATATCTCACAATTCTGACTTTATATCACACAATTCTGACTTTATATCTCACAATACTGACTTTATATCACACAATTCTGACTTCTTATCACACAATTCTGACTTTATATCACACAATTCTGAATTTATATCTCACAATTCTGACTTTATATCTCACAATTCTGAATTTATATCTCACAATTCTGACTTTATATCACACAATTCTGACTTTATATCACACAATTCTGACTTTATATCTCACAATTCTGACTTTATATCTCACAATTCTGACTTTATATCACACAATTCTGACTTTATATCACACAATTCTGACTTTTATCACACGATTCTGACTTTATATCACACAATTCTGACTTTATATCACACAATTCTGACTTTATATCAATCAATTCTGACTTTATATCTCACAATTCTGACTTTATATCACACAATTCTGACTTTATATCTCATAATTCTGACTTTATATCTCACAATTTAGACTTTATATCACACAATTCTGACTTTATATCACACAATTCTGACTTTATATCTCACAATTCTGACTTTATATCTCACAATTCTGACTTTATATCTCACAATTCTGACTTTATATCACACAATTCTGACTTTATATCTCACAATTCTGACTTTATATCTCACAATTCTGACTTTATATCACAATTCTGACTTTATATCTCACAATTCTGACTTTATATCAATCAATTCTGACTTTATATCACAATTCTGACTTTATATCTCACAATTCTGACTTTATATCAATCAATTCTGACTTTATATCTCACAATTCTGACTTTATATCTCACAATTCTGACTTTATATCTCACAATTCTGACTTTATATCTCACAATTCTGACTTTATATCTCACAATTCTGACTTTATATCACACAATTCTGACTTTATATCACACAATTCTGACTTTATATCACACAATTCTGACTTTATATCTCACAATTCTGACTTTATATCTCACAATTCTGACTTTATATCTCACAATTCTGACTTTATATCTCACAATTCTGACTTTATATCACACAATTCTGACTTTATATCTCACAATTCTGACTTTACATCTCACAATTCTGACTTTATATCACACAATTCTGACTTTATATCTCACAATTCTGACTTTATATCTCACAATTCTGACTTTATATCTCACAATTCTGACTTTATATCTCACAATTCTGACTTTATATCACACAATTCTGACTTTATATCTCACAATTCTGACTTTATATCACACAATTCTGACTTTATATCAATCAATTATGACTTTATATCAATCAATTCTGACTTTATATCACACTTCTGACTTTATATCACACAATTCTGACTTTATAACTCACAATTCTGACTTTATATCTCACAATTATGACTTTATATCTCACAATTCTGACTTTATATCTCACAATTCTGACTTTATATCTCACAATTCTGACTTTATATCTCACAATTCTGACTTTATATCACACAATTCTGACTTTATATCAATCAATTATGACTTTATATCAATCAATTCTGACTTTATATCACACAATTCTGACTTTATATCTCACAATTTTGACTTTATATCTCACAATTCTGACTTTATATCTCACAATTATGACTTTATATCTCACAATTCTGACTTTATATCTCACAATTCTGACTTTATATCAATCAATTCTGACTTTATATCAATCAATTCTGACTTTATATCACACAATTCTGACTTTATATCACACAATTCTGACTTTATATCACACAATTCTGACTTATATCTTACAATTCTGACTTTATATCACACAATTCTGACTTTATATCACACAATTCTGACTTTATATCTCACAATTTTGACTTTATATCTCACAATTCTGACTTTATATCTCACAATTATGACTTTATATCTCACAATTCTGACTTTATATCTCACAATTCTGACTTTATATCAATCAATTCTGACTTTATATCAATCAATTCTGACTTTATATCACACAATTCTGACTTTATATCACACAATTCTGACTTTATATCACACAATTCTGACTTTATATCTTACAATTCTGACTTTATATCACACAATTCTGACTTTATATTACACAATTCTGACTTTATATCTCACAATTCTGACTTTATATCACACAATTCTGACTTTATATCACACAATTCTGACTTTATATCACACAATTCTGACTTTATATCACACAATTCTGACTTTATATCACACAATTCTGACTTTATATCTCACAATTCTGACTTTTTATCACAATTCTGACTTTATATCACACAATTCTGACTTTATATCTCACAATTATGACAATTCTGACTTTATATCTCACAATACTGACTTTATATCACACAATTCTGACTTTATATCACACAATTCTGACTTTATATCACACAAATTCTGACTTTATATCACACAATTCTGACTTTATATCACACAATTCTGACTTTATATCACACAATTCTGACTTTATATCACACAATTCTGACTTTATATCACACAATTCTGACTTTATATCACAATTCTGACTTTATATCTCACAATTCTGACTTTTTATCACAATTCTGACTTTATATCACACAATTCTGACTTTATATCACACAATTCTGACTTTATATCACACAATTCTGACTTTATATCTCACAATACTGACTTTATATCACACAATTCTGACTTTATATCACACAATTCTGACTTTATATCACACAATTCTGACTTTATATCACACAATTCTGACTTTATATCACACAATTCTGACTTTATATCACACAATTCTGACTTTATATCTCACAATTCTGACTTTTTATCACAATTCTGACTTTATATCACACAATTCTGACTTTATATCTCACAATTCTGACTTTATATCTCACAATTCTGACTTTATATCTCACAATTCTGACTTTATATCTCACAATTCTGACTTTATATCACACAATTCTGACTTTATATCACACAATTCTGACTTTATATCTCACAATTCTGACTTTATATCTCACAATTCTGACTTTATATCAGGCAATTCTGACTTTATATCTCACAATTCTGACTTTATATCAGGCAATTCTGACTATATCTCACAATTCTGACTTTATATCTCACAATTGACTTTATATCACAATTCTGACTTTATATCTCACAATTCTGACTTTATATCACAATTCTGTCTTTATATCTCACAATTCTGACTTTATATCTCACAATTCTGACTTTATATCACGCAATTCTGACTTTATATCTCACAATTCTGACTTTATATCACAATTTGACTTTATATCTCACAATTCTGACTTCATATCTCACAATTCTGACTTTATATCACACATTTCTGACTTTATATCTCACAATTCTGACTTTATATCTCACAATTCTGACTTTATATCACACAATTCTGACTTTATATCTCACAATTCTGACTTTATCTCACAATTCTGACTTTATATCAGGCAATTCTGACTATATCTCACAATTCTGACTTTATATCTCACAATTCTGACTTTATATCACAATTCTGACTTTATATCTCACAATTCTGACTTTATATCAGGCAATTCTGACTTTATATCTCACAATTCTGACTTTATATCACAATTCTGACTTTATATCACGCAATTCTGACTTTATATCTCACAATTCTGACTTTATCTCACAATTCTGACTTTATATCTCACAATTCTGACTTTATATCTCACAATTCTGACTTTATATCAGGCAATTCTGACTATATCTCACAATTCTGACTTTATATCTCACAATTCTGACTGTATATCAATCAATTCTGACTTTATATCACACGATTCTGAATTTATATCACACGATTCTGACTTTATATCACACGATTCTGACTTTATATCACACAATTCTGACTTTATATCACACAATTCTGACTTTATATCTCACAATTCTGACTTTATATCACACAATTCTGACTTTATATCACACAATTCTGACTTTATATCACACAATTCTGACTTTATATCTCACAATTCTGACTTAACATTTCACAATTCTGACTTTATATCACACAATTCTGACTTTATATCTCACAATTCTGACTTTATATCACACAATTCTGACTTTATATCACACAATTCTGACTTTATATCACACAATTCTGACTTTATATCACACAATTCTGACTTTATATCACACAATTCTGACTTTATATCACACAATTCTGACTTTATATCTCACAATTCTGAATTTATATCACACAATTCTGACTTTATATCTCACAATTCTGAATTTATATCTCACAATTCTGACTTTATATCACACAATTCTGACTTTATATCACACAATTCTGACTTTATATCTCACAATTCTGACTTTATATCTCACAATTCTGAATTTATCTCACAATTCTGACTTTATATCTCATAATTCTGACTTTATATCTCACAATTTAGACTTTATATCACACAATTCTGACTTTATATCACACAATTCTGACTTTATATCTCACAATTCTGACTTTATATCACACAATTCTGACTTTATATCTCACAATTCTGACTTTATATCTCACAATTCTGACTTTATATCACACAATTCTGACTTTATATCTCACAATTCTGACTTTACATCTCACAATTCTGACTATATATCACACAATTCTGACTTTATATCTCACAATTCTGACTTTATATCTCACAATTCTGACTTTATATCTCACAATTCTGACTTTATATCACACAATTCTGACTTTATATCTCACAATTCTGACTTTATATCTCACAATTCTGACTTTATATCTCACAATTCTGACTTTATATCACACAATTCTGACTTTATATCTCGCAATTCTGACTTTATATCTCACAATTCTGACTTTATATCTCACAATTCTGACTTTATATCTCACAATTCTGAATTTATATCACACAATTCTGACTTTATATCTCACAATTCTGACTTTATATCACACAATTCTGACTTTATATCTCACAATTCTGAATTTATATCTCACAATTCTGACTTTATATCTCACAATTCTGACTTTATATCTCACAATTCTGACTTTATATCTCACAATTCTGACTTTATATCACACAATTCTGACTTTATATCACACAATTCTGACTTTATATCACACAATTCTGACTTTATATCACACAATTCTGACTTTATATCAATCAATTCTGACTTTATATCAATCAATTCTGACTTTATATCACACAATTCTGACTTTATATCACACAATTCTGACTTTATATCACACATTTCTGACTTTATATCACACAATTCTGACTTTATATCAATCAATTCTGACTTTATATCACACAATTCTGACTATATATCTCACAATTCTGACTTTATATCTCACAATTCTGACTTTATATCACACAATTCTGACTTTATATCACACAATTCTGACTTTATATCACACATTTCTGACTTTATATCACACAATTCTGACTTTATATCAATCAATTCTGACTTTATATCACACAATTCTGACTTTATATCACACAATTCTGACTTTATATCTCACAATTCTGAATTTATATCTCACAATTCTGACTTTATATCACACAATTCTGACTTTATATCACACAATTCTGACTTTATATCTCACAATTCTGACTTTATATCACAATTCTGAATTTATCTCACAATTCTGACTTTATATCTCATAATTTGACTTTATATCTCACAATTTAGACTTTATATCACACAATTCTGACTTTATATCACACAATTCTGACTTTATATCTCACAATTCTGACTTTATATCACACAATTCTGACTTTATATCTCACAATTCTGACTTTATATCTCACAATTCTGACTTTATATCACACAATTCTGACTTTATATCACACAATTCTGACTTTATATCTCACAATTCTGACTTTATATCTCACAATTCTGACTTTATATCACACAATTCTGACTTTATATCTCAATTCTGACTTTATATCTCACAATTCTGACTTTATATCACACAATTCTGACTTTATATCTCACAATTCTGACTTTATATCTCACAATTCTGACTTTATATCACACAATTCTGACTTTATATCACACAATTCTAACTTTATATCTCACAATTCCGACTTTATATCACACAATTCCGACTTTACATCTCGCAATTCTGACTTTATATCTCACAATTCTGACTTTATATCACACAATTCTGACTTTATATCTCACAATTCTGACTTTATATCACACAATTCTGACTTTATATCACACAATTCTGACTTTATATCACACAATTCTGACTTTTTATCACACAATTCTGACTTTATATCACACAATTCTGACTTTATATCTCACAATTCTGACTTTATATCTCACAATTCTGACTTTATATCACACAATTCTGACTTTATATCTCACAATTCTGACTTTATATCTCACAATTCTGACTTTTATCACACAATTCTGACTTTATATCACACAATTCTGACTTTATATCAATCAATTCTGACTTTATATCAATCAATTCTGACTTTATATCACACAATTCTGACTTTATATCACACAATTCTGACTTTATATCACACAATTCTGACTTTATATCACACAATTCTGACTTTATGTCACACAATTCTGACTTTATATCTCACAATTCTGACTTTATATCTCACAATTCTGAATTTATATCTCACAATTCTGACTTTATATCTCATAATTCTGACTTTATATCTCAATTTAGACTTTATATCACACAATTCTGACTTTATATCACACAATTCTGACTTTATATCTCACAATTCTGACTTTATATCTCACAATTCTGAATTTATATCTCACAATTCTGACTTTATATCTCATAATTCTGACTTTATATCTCACAATTTAGACTTTATATCACACAATTCTGACTTTATATCACACAATTCTGACTTTATATCTCACAATTCTGACTTTATATCTCACAATTCTGACTTTATATCACACAATTCTGACTTTATATCTCACAATTCTGACTTTATATCTCACAATTCTGACTTTATATCTCACAATTCTGAATTTATATCTCACAATTCTGACTTTATATCTCATAATTCTGACTTTATATCTCAATTTAGACTTTATATCACACAATTCTGACTTTATATCACACAATTCTGACTTTATATCTCACAATTCTGACTTTATATCTCACAATTCTGAATTTATATCTCACAATTCTGACTTTATATCTCATAATTCTGACTTTATATCTCACAATTTAGACTTTATATCACACAATTCTGACTTTATATCACACAATTCTGACTTTATATCTCACAATTCTGACTTTATATCTCACAATTCTGACTTTATATCACACAATTCTGACTTTATATCTCACAATTCTGACTTTATATCTCACAATTCTGACTTTATATCACACAATTCTGACTTTATATCACACAATTCTGACTTTATATCTCACAATTCTGACTTTATATCTCACAATTCTGACTTTATATCTCACAATTCTGACTTTATATCACACAATTCTGAATATATCTCACAATTCTGACTTTATATCTCACAATTCTGACTTTATATCTCACAATTCTGACTTTATATCTCACAATTCTGACTTTATATCTCACAATTCTGACTTTATATCTCACAATTCTGACTTTATATCACACAATTCTGACTTTATATCTCACAATTCTGACTTTATATCACACAATTCTGACTTTATATCACACAATTCTGACTTTATATCACACAATTCTGAATATATCTCACAATTCTGACTTTATATCTCACAATTCTGACTTTATATCTCACAATTCTGACTTTATATCTCACAATTCTGACTTTATATCTCACAATTCTGACTTTATATCTCACAATTCTGACTTTATATCACAATTCTGACTTTATATCTCACAATTCTGACTTTATATCTCACAATTCTGACTTTATATCACACAATTCTGACTTTATATCACACAATTCTGACTTTATATCACACAATTCTGACTTTATATCACACAATTCTGACTTTATATCTCACAATTCTGACTTTATATCTCACAATTCTGACTTTATATCACACAATTCTGACTTTATATCTCACAATTCTGACTTTATATCTCACAATTCTGACTTTATATCACACAATTCTGACTTTATATCACACAATTCTGACTTTATATCACACAATTCTGACTTTATATCTCACAATTCTGACTTTTATCACAATTTGACTTTATATCACACAATTCTGACTTTATATCTCACAATTCTGACTTTATATCTCACAATTCTGACTTTATATCTCACAATTCTGACTTTATATCTCACAATTCTGACTTTATATCACACAATTCTGACTTTATATCACACAATTCTGACTTTATATTTCACAATTCTGACTTTATATCTCACAATTCTGACTTTATATCACACAATTCTGACTTTATCTCACAATTCTGACTTTATATCAGGCAATTCTGACTATATCTCACAATTCTGACTTTATATCTCACAATTCTGACTTTATATCACAATTCTGACTTTATATCTCACAATTCTGACTTTATATCACAATTCTGTCTTTATATCTCACAATTCTGACTTTATATCTCACAATTCTGACTTTATATCACACAATTCTGACTTTATATCTCACAATTCTGACTTTATATCACAATTCTGACTTTATATCTCACAATTCTGACTTCATATCTCACAATTCTGACTTTATATCACACATTTCTGACTTTATATCTCACAATTCTGACTTTATATCTCACAATTTGACTTTATATCACACAATTCTGACTTTATATCTCACAATTTGACTTTATATCTCACAATTCTGACTTTATATCACACAATTCTGACTATATCTCACAATTCTGACTTTATATCTCACAATTCTGACTTTATATCACAATTCTGACTTTATATCTCACAATTCTGACTTTATATCACAATTCTGACTTTATATCTCACAATTCTGACTTTATATCACAATTCTGACTTTATATCACGCAATTCTGACTTTATATCTCACAATTCTGACTTTATATCACAATTCTGACTTTATATCTCACAATTCTGACTTTATATCTCACAATTCTGACTTTATATCACACAATTCTGACTATATCTCACAATTCTGACTTTATATCTCACAATTCTGACTGTATATCAATCAATTCTGACTTTATATCACACGATTCTGAATTTATATCACACGATTCTGACTTTATATCACACGATTCTGACTTTATATCACACAATTCTGACTTTATATCACACAATTCTGACTTTATATCTCACAATTCTGACTTTATATCACACAATTCTGACTTTATATCACACAATTCTGACTTTATATCACACAATTCTGACTTTATATCTCACAATTCTGACTTAACATTTCACAATTCTGACTTTATATCACACAATTCTGACTTTATATCTCACAATTTGACTTTATATCACACAATTCTGACTTTATATCACACAATTCTGACTTTATATCACACAATTCTGACTTTATATCACACAATTCTGACTTTATATCACACAATTCTGACTTTATATCACACAATTCTGACTTTATATCTCACAATTCTGAATTTATATCACACAATTCTGACTTTATATCTCACAATTCTGAATTTATATCTCACAATTCTGACTTTATATCACACAATTCTGACTTTATATCACACAATTCTGACTTTATATCTCACAATTCTGACTTTATATCTCACAATTCTGAATTTATCTCACAATTCTGACTTTATATCTCATAATTCTGACTTTATATCTCACAATTTAGACTTTATATCACACAATTCTGACTTTATATCACACAATTCTGACTTTATATCTCACAATTCTGACTTTATATCACACAATTCTGACTTTATATCTCACAATTCTGACTTTATATCTCACAATTCTGACTTTATATCACACAATTCTGACTTTATATCTCACAATTCTGACTTTACATCTCACAATTTGACTATATATCACACAATTCTGACTTTATATCTCACAATTCTGACTTTATATCTCACAATTCTGACTTTATATCTCACAATTCTGACTTTATATCACACAATTCTGACTTTATATCTCACAATTCTGACTTTATATCTCACAATTCTGACTTTATATCTCACAATTCTGACTTTATATCACACAATTCTGACTTTATATCTCACAATTCTGACTTTATATCTCACAATTTGACTTTATATCTCACAATTCTGACTTTATATCTCACAATTCTGAATTTATATCACACAATTCTGACTTTATATCTCACAATTCTGACTTTATATCACACAATTCTGACTTTATATCTCACAATTCTGAATTTATATCTCACAATTCTGACTTTATATCTCACAATTCTGACTTTATATCTCACAATTCTGACTTTATATCTCACAATTCTGACTTTATATCACACAATTCTGACTTTATATCACACAATTCTGACTTTATATCACACAATTCTGACTTTATATCACACAATTCTGACTTTATATCAATCAATTCTGACTTTATATCAATCAATTCTGACTTTATATCACACAATTCTGACTTTATATCACACAATTCTGACTTTATATCACACATTTCTGACTTTATATCACACAATTCTGACTTTATATCAATCAATTCTGACTTTATATCACACAATTCTGACTATATATCTCACAATTCTGACTTTATATCTCACAATTCTGACTTTATATCACACAATTCTGACTTTATATCACACAATTCTGACTTTATATCACACATTTCTGACTTTATATCACACAATTCTGACTTTATATCAATCAATTCTGACTTTATATCACACAATTCTGACTTTATATCACACAATTCTGACTTTATATCTCACAATTCTGAATTTATATCTCACAATTCTGACTTTATATCACACAATTCTGACTTTATATCACACAATTCTGACTTTATATCTCACAATTCTGACTTTATATCACAATTCTGAATTTATCTCACAATTCTGACTTTATATCTCATAATTCTGACTTTATATCTCACAATTTAGACTTTATATCACAATTCTGACTTTATATCACACAATTCTGACTTTATATCTCACAATTCTGACTTTATATCACACAATTCTGACTTTATATCTCACAATTCTGACTTTATATCTCACAATTCTGACTTTATATCACACAATTCTGACTTTATATCACACAATTCTGACTTTATATCTCACAATTCTGACTTTATATCTCACAATTCTGACTTTATATCACACAATTCTGACTTTATATCTCAATTCTGACTTTATATCTCACAATTCTGACTTTATATCACACAATTCTGACTTTATATCTCACAATTCTGACTTTATATCTCACAATTCTGACTTTATATCACACAATTCTGACTTTATATCACACAATTCTGACTTTATATCTCACAATTCTGACTTTATATCACACAATTCTGACTTTATATCTCACAATTCTGACTTTATATCTCACAATTCTGACTTTATATCACACAATTCTGACTTTATATCTCACAATTCTGACTTTATATCACACAATTCTGACTTTATATCACACAATTCTGACTTTATATCACACAATTCTGACTTTTATCACACAATTCTGACTTTATATCACACAATTCTGACTTTATATCTCACAATTCTGACTTTATATCTCACAATTCTGACTTTATATCACACAATTCTGACTTTATATCTCACAATTCTGACTTTATATCTCACAATTCTGACTTTTATCACACAATTCTGACTTTATATCACACAATTCTGACTTTATATCAATCAATTCTGACTTTATATCAATCAATTCTGACTTTATATCACACAATTCTGACTTTATATCACACAATTCTGACTTTATATCACACAATTCTGACTTTATATCACACAATTCTGACTTTATGTCACACAATTCTGACTTTATATCTCACAATTCTGACTTTATATCTCACAATTCTGAATTTATATCTCACAATTCTGACTTTATATCTCATAATTCTGACTTTATATCTCAATTTAGACTTTATATCACACAATTCTGACTTTATATCACACAATTCTGACTTTATATCTCACAATTTGACTTTATATCTCACAATTCTGAATTTATATCTCACAATTCTGACTTTATATCTCATAATTCTGACTTTATATCTCACAATTTAGACTTTATATCACACAATTCTGACTTTATATCACACAATTCTGACTTTATATCTCACAATTCTGACTTTATATCTCACAATTCTGACTTTATATCACACAATTCTGACTTTATATCTCACAATTCTGACTTTATATCTCACAATTCTGACTTTATATCTCACAATTCTGAATTTATATCTCACAATTCTGACTTTATATCTCATAATTCTGACTTTATATCTCAATTTAGACTTTATATCACACAATTCTGACTTTATATCACACAATTCTGACTTTATATCTCACAATTCTGACTTTATATCTCACAATTCTGAATTTATATCTCACAATTCTGACTTTATATCTCATAATTCTGACTTTATATCTCACAATTTAGACTTTATATCACACAATTCTGACTTTATATCACACAATTCTGACTTTATATCTCACAATTCTGACTTTATATCTCACAATTCTGACTTTATATCACACAATTCTGACTTTATATCTCACAATTCTGACTTTATATCTCACAATTCTGACTTTATATCACACAATTCTGACTTTATATCACACAAATTCTGACTTTATATCTCACAATTCTGACTTTATATCTCACATTTTATATCTCACAATTTGACTTTATATCACACAATTCTGAATATATCTCACAATTCTGACTTTATATCTCACAATTCTGACTTTATATCTCACAATTCTGACTTTATATCTCACAATTCTGACTTTATATCTCACAATTCTGACTTTATATCTCACAATTCTGACTTTATATCACACAATTCTGACTTTATATCTCACAATTCTGACTTTATATCACACAATTCTGACTTTATATCACACAATTCTGACTTTATATCACACAATTCTGAATATATCTCACAATTCTGACTTTATATCTCACAATTCTGACTTTATATCTCACAATTCTGACTTTATATCTCACAATTCTGACTTTATATCTCACAATTCTGACTTTATATCTCACAATTCTGACTTTATATCACACAATTCTGACTTTATATCTCACAATTCTGACTTTATATCTCACAATTCTGACTTTATATCACACAATTCTGACTTTATATCACACAATTCTGACTTTATATCACACAATTCTGACTTTATATCACACAATTCTGACTTTATATCACACAATTCTGACTTTATATCACACATTTCTGACTTTATATCACACAATTCTGACTTTATATCACACAATTCTGACTTTATATCACACAATTCTGACTTTATATCTCACAATTCTGACTTTATATCTCACAATTCTGACTTTATATCACACAATTCTGACTTTATATCTCACAATTCTGACTTTATATCTCACAATTCTGACTTTATATCACACAATTCTGACTTTATATCTCACAATTCTGACTTTATATCTCACAATTCTGACTTTTTATCACACAATTCTGACTTTATATCACACAATTCTGACTTTATATCAATCAATTCTGACTTTATATCAATCAATTCTGACTTTATATCACACAATTCTGACTTTATATCACACAATTCTGACTTTATATCACACAATTCTGACTTTATATCACACAATTCTGACTTTATGTCACACAATTCTGACTTTATATCTCACAATTCTGACTTTATATCTCACAATTCTGACTTTATATCTCACAATTCTGACTTTATATCACACAATTCTGACTTTATATCTCACAATTCTGACTTTATATCTCACCAATTCTGACTTTATATCTCACAATTCTGACTTTATATCTCACAATTCTGAATTTATATCACACAATTCTGACTTTATATCTCACAATTCTGACTTTATATCACACAATTCTGACTTTATATCTCACAATTCTGAATTTATATCTTACAATTCTGACTTTATATCTCACAATTCTGACTTTATATCTCACAATTCTGACTTTATATCTCACAATTCTGACTTTATATCAATCAATTCTGACTTTATATCACACAATTCTGACTTTATATCAATCAATTCTGACTTTATATCAATCAATTCTGACTTTATATCACACATTTCTGACTTTATATCACACAATTCTGACTTTATATCAATCAATTCTGACTTTATATCAATCAATTCTGACTTTATATCTCACAATTCTGACTTTATATCTCACAATTCTGACTTTATATCAATCAATTCTGACTTTATATCACACAATTCTGACTTTATATCAATCAATTCTGACTTTATATCACACAATTCTGACTTTATATCTCACAATTCTGACTTTATATCACACAATTCTGACTTTATATCACACATTTCTGACTTTATATCACACAATTCTGACTTTATATCTCACAATTCTGACTTTATATCTCACAATTCTGACTTTATATCTCACAATTCTGACTTTATATCTCACAATTCTGACTTTATATCAATCAATTCTGACTTTATATCACACAATTCTGACTTTATATCACACAATTCTGACTTTATATCACACAATTCTGACTTTATATCACACATTTCTGACTTTATATCACACAATTCTGACTTTATATCAATCAATTCTGACTTTATATCACACAATTCTGACTTTATATCTCACAATTCTGACTTTATATCTCACAATTCTGACTTTATATCACACAATTCTGACTTTATATCACACAATTCTGACTTTATATCACATTTCTGACTTTATATCACACAATTCTGACTTTATATCAATCAATTCTGACTTTATATCACACAATTCTGACTTTATATCACACAATTCTGACTTTATATCTCACAATTCTGACTTTATATCTCACAATTCTGACTTTATATCTCACAATTCTGACTTTATATCACACAATTCTGACTTTATATCTCACAATTCTGACTTTATATCACACATTTCTGACTTTATATCACACATTTCTGACTTTATATCACACAATTCTGACTTTATATCTCACAATTCTGACTTTATATCTCACAATTCTGACTTTATATCACACAATTCTGACTTTATATCTCACAATTCTGACTTTATATCTCACAATTCTGACTTTATATCACACAATTCTGACTTTATATCTCACAATTCTGACTTTATATCTCACAATTCTGAATTTATATCTCACAATTCTGACTTTATATCACACAATTCTGACTTTATATCTCACAATTCTGACTTTATATCTCACAATTCTGAATTTATATCTTACAATTCTGACTTTATATCTCACAATTCTGACTTTATATCTCACAATTCTGACTTTATATCTCACAATTCTGACTTTATATCAATCAATTCTGACTTTATATCACACAATTCTGACTTTATATCAATCAATTCTGACTTTATATCAATCAATTCTGACTTTATATCACACATTTCTGACTTTATATCTCACAATTCTGACTTTATATCAATCTCTGACTTTATATCAATCAATTCTGACTTTATATCTCACAATTCTGACTTTATATCTCACAATTCTGACTTTATATCAATCAATTCTGACTTTATATCACACAATTCTGACTTTATATCAATCAATTCTGACTTTATATCACAATTCTGACTTTATATCTCACAATTCTGACTTTATATCACACATTCTGACTTTATATCACACATTTCTGACTTTATATCACACAATTCTGACTTTATATCTCACAATTCTGACTTTATATCTCACAATTCTGACTTTATATCTCACAATTCTGACTTTATATCTCACAATTCTGACTTTATATCAATCAATTCTGACTTTATATCACACAATTCTGACTTTATATCACACAATTCTGACTTTATATCACACATTTCTGACTTTATATCACACAATTCTGACTTTATATCAATCAATTCTGACTTTATATCACACAATTCTGACTTTATATCTCACAATTCTGACTTTATATCTCACAATTCTGACTTTATATCACACAATTCTGACTTTATATCTCACAATTCTGACTTTATATCACACAATTCTGACTTTATATCACACAATTCTGACTTTATATCACACAATTCTGAATATATCTCACAATTCTGACTTTATATCTCACAATTCTGACTTTATATCTCACAATTTGACTTTATATCTCACAATTCTGACTTTATATCTCACAATTTGACTTTATATCACACAATTCTGACTTTATATCTCACAATTCTGACTTTATATCTCACAATTCTGACTTTATATCACACAATTCTGACTTTATATCACACAATTCTGACTTTATATCACACAATTCTGACTTTATATCACACAATTCTGACTTTATATCACACAATTCTGACTTTATATCACACATTTCTGACTTTATATCACACAATTCTGACTTTATATCACACAATTCTGACTTTATATCACACAATTCTGACTTTATATCTCACAATTCTGACTTTATATCTCACAATTCTGACTTTATATCACACAATTCTGACTTTATATCTCACAATTCTGACTTTATATCTCACAATTTGACTTTTATCACACAATTCTGACTTTATATCACACAATTCTGACTTTATATCAATCAATTCTGACTTTATATCAATCAATTCTGACTTTATATCACACAATTCTGACTTTATATCACACAATTCTGACTTTATATCACACAATTCTGACTTTATATCACACAATTCTGACTTTATATCACACAATTCTGACTTTATATCTCACAATTCTGACTTTATATCTCACAATTCTGACTTTATATCTCACAATTTGACTTTATATCACACAATTCTGACTTTATATCTCACAATTCTGACTTTATATCTCACAATTCTGACTTTATATCTCACAATTCTGACTTTATATCTCACAATTCTGAATTTATATCACAATTCTGACTTTATATCTCACAATTCTGACTTTATATCACACAATTCTGACTTTATATCTCACAATTCTGAATTTATATCTAATTCTGACTTTATATCTCACAATTCTGACTTTATATCTCACATTCTGACTTTATATCTCACAATTCTGACTTTATATCAATCAATTCTGACTTTATATCACACATTCTGACTTTATATCAATCAATTCTGACTTTATGTAAATCAATTCAGACTTTATATCTCACAATTCAGACTTTATATCTCCCAATCCTGACTTTATATCAATCAATTCTGACTTAATTTCAATAAATTCTGACTTTATATAAATCAATTCTGACTTTATATCACTCAATTCTGACTTTATATCAATCAATTCTGACTTTATATCACACAATTCTGACTTTATATCAATCAATTCTGACTTTATATCACACAATTCTGACTTTATATCTCACAATTCTGACTTTATATCACACAATTCTGACTTTATATCTCACAATTCTGACTTTATATCTCACAATTCTGACTTTATATCTCACAATTCTGACTTTATATCACACAATTCTGACTTTATATCTCACAATTCTGACTTTATATCACACATTTCTGACTTTATATCACACATTTCTGACTTTATATCTCACAATTCTGACTTTATATCTCACAATTCTGACTTTATATCTCACAATTCTGACTTTATATCACACAATTCTGACTTTATATCTCACAATTCTGACTTTATATCTCACAATTCTGACTTTATATCACACAATTCTGACTTTATATCTCACAATTCTGACTTTATATCTCACAATTCTGAATTTATATCTCACAATTCTGACTTTATATCACACAATTCTGACTTTATATCTCACAATTCTGACTTTATATCTCACAATTCTGAATTTATATCTCACAATTCTGACTTTATATCACACAATTCTGACTTTATATCTCATAATTCTGACTTTATATCTCACAATTTGACTTTATATCACAAATTCTGACTTTATATCACACAATTCTGACTTTATATCTCACAATTCTGACTTTATATCACACAATTCTGACTTTATATCACACAATTCTGACTTTATATCACACAATTCTGACTTTATATCTCACAATTCTGACTTAACATATATCACAATTCTGACTTTATATCACACAATTCTGACTTTATATCTCACAATTCTGACTTTATATCACACAATTCTGACTTTATATCACACAATTCTGACTTTATATCACACAATTCTGACTTTATATCACACAATTCTGACTTTATATCACACAATTCTGACTTTATATCACACAATTCTGACTTTATATCTCACAATTCTGACTTTTATCACACAATTCTGACTTTATATCACACAATTCTGACTTTATATCAATCAATTCTGACTTTATATCTCACAATTCTGACTTTATATCACACAATTCTGACTTTATATCACACAATTCTGACTTTATAACTCACAATTCTGACTTTATATCTCACAATTCTGACTTTATATCTCACAATTCTGACTTTATATCACACAATTCTGACTTTATATCACACAATTCTGACTTTATATCTCACAATTCTGACTTTTATCACACAATTCTGACTTTATATCACACAATTTGACTTTATATCAATCAATTCTGACTTTATATCTCACAATTCTTTGACTTTATATCACACAATTCTGACTTTATATCACACAATTCTGACTTTATAACTCACAATTCTGACTTTATATCTCACAATTCTGACTTTATATCTCACAATTCTGAATTTATATCACACAATTCTGACTTTATATCTCACAATTCTGAATTTATATCTCACAATTCTGACTTTATATCACACAATTCTGACTTTATATCACACAATTCTGACTTTATATCTCACAATTCTGACTTTATATCTCACAATTCTGAATTTATCTCACAATTCTGACTTTATATCTCATAATTCTGACTTTATATCTCACAATTTAGACTTTATATCACACAATTCTGACTTTATATCACACAATTCTGACTTTATATCTCACAATTCTGACTTTATATCACAATTCTGACTTTATATCTCACAATTCTGACTTTATATCTCACAATTCTGACTTTATATCACACAATTCTGACTTTATATCACACAATTCTGACTTTATATCAATCAATTCTGACTTTATATCAATCAATTCTGACTTTATATCTCACAATTCTGACTTTATATCACACAATTCTGACTTTATATCACACAATTCTGACTTTATATCACACAATTCTGACTTTATGTCACACACAATTCTGACTTTATATCTCACAATTCTGACTTTATATCTCACAATTCTGACTTTATATCTCACAATTCTGACTTTATATCACACAATTCTGACTTTATATCTCACAATTCTGACTTTATATCTCACAATTCTGACTTTATATCTCACAATTCTGACTTTATATCTCACAATTCTGAATTTATATCACACAATTCTGACTTTATATCTCACAATTCTGACTTTATATCACACAATTCTGACTTTATATCTCACAATTCTGAATTTATATCTTACAATTCTGACTTTATATCTCACAATTCTGACTTTATATCTCACAATTCTGACTTTATATCTCACAATTCTGACTTTATATCACACAATTCTGACTTTATATCAATCAATTCTGACTTTATATCACACAATTCTGACTTTATATCAATCAATTCTGACTTTATATCAATCAATTCTGACTTTATATCACACATTTGACTTTATATCTCACAATTCTGACTTTATATCAATAAATTCTGACTTTATATAAATCAATTCTGACTTTATATCTCACAATTCTGACTTTATATCTCACAATTCTGACTTTATATCAATCAATTCTGACTTTATATCACACAATTCTGACTTTATATCAATCAATTCTGACTTTATATCACACAATTCTGACTTTATATCTCACAATTCTGACTTTATATCACACAATTCTGACTTTATATCACACATTTCTGACTTTATATCACACAATTCTGACTTTATATCTCACAATTCTGACTTTATATCTCACAATTCTGACTTTATATCTCACAATTTGACTTTATATCTCACAATTCTGACTTTATATCAATCAATTCTGACTTTATATCACACAATTTGACTTTATATCACACAATTCTGACTTTATATCACACAATTTGACTTTATATCACACATTTCTGACTTTATATCACACAATTCTGACTTTATATCAATCAATTCTGACTTTATATCACACATTCTGACTTTATATCTCACAATTCTGACTTTATATCTCACAATTCTGACTTTATATCACACTTCTGACTTTATATCACACAATTCTGACTTTATATCACACATTTCTGACTTTATATCACACAATTCTGACTTTATATCAATCAATTCTGACTTTATATCACACAATTCTGACTTTATATCACACAATTCTGACTTTATATCTCACAATTCTGACTTTATATCTCACAATTCTGACTTTATATCTCACAATTCTGACTTTATATCACACAATTCTGACTTTATATCTCACAATTCTGACTTTATATCACACATTTCTGACTTTATATCACAATTTCTGACTTTATATCACACAATTCTGACTTTATATCTCACAATTCTGACTTTATATCTCACAATTCTGACTTTATATCACACAATTCTGACTTTATATCTCACAATTCTGACTTTATATCTCACAATTTGACTTTATATCACACAATTCTGACTTTATATCTCACTCTGACTTTATATCTCACAATTCTGAATTTATATCTCACAATTCTGACTTTATATCACACAATTCTGACTTTATATCTCACAATTCTGACTTTATATCTCACAATTCTGAATTTATATCTCACAATTCTGACTTTATATCACACAATTCTGACTTTATATCTCATAATTTGACTTTATATCTCACAATTTAGACTTTATATCACACAATTCTGACTTTATATCACACAATTCTGACTTTATATCTCACAATTCTGACTTTATATCACACAATTCTGACTTTATATCACACAATTCTGACTTTATATCACACAATTCTGACTTTATATCTCACAATTCTGACTTAACATTTCACAATTCTGACTTTATATCACACAATTCTGACTTTATATCTCACAATTCTGACTTTATATCACACAATTCTGACTTTATATCACACAATTCTGACTTTATATCACACAATTCTGACTTTATATCACACAATTCTGACTTTATATCACAATTCTGACTTTATATCACACAATTCTGACTTTATATCTCACAATTCTGAATTTATATCACACAATTCTGACTTTATATCTCACAATTCTGAATTTATATCTCACAATTCTGACTTTATATCACACAATTTGACTTTATATCACACAATTCTGACTTTATATCTCACAATTCTGACTTTATATCTCACAATTCTGAATTTATCTCACAATTCTGACTTTATATCTCATAATTCTGACTTTATATCTCACAATTTGACTTTATATCACACAATTCTGACTTTATATCACACAATTCTGACTTTATATCTCACAATTCTGACTTTATATCACACAATTCTGACTTTATATCTCACAATTTGACTTTATATCTCACAATTCTGACTTTATATCACAATTCTGACTTTATATCTCACAATTCTGACTTTATATCTCACAATTCTGACTATATATCACACAATTCTGACTTTATATCTCACAATTTGACTTTATATCTCACAATTCTGACTTTATATCTCACAATTCTGACTTTATATCACACAATTACAATTTGACTTTATATCTCACAATTCTGACTTTATATCTCACAATTCTGACTTTATATCACACAATTCTGACTTTATATCTCACAATTTGACTTTATATCTCACAATTCTGACTTTATATCTCACAATTTGACTTTATATCTCACAATTCTGACTTTATATCACACAATTCTGACTTTATATCTCACAATTCTGACTTTATATCACACAATTCTGACTTTATATCTCACAATTCTGAATTTATATCTCACAATTCTGACTTTATATCTCACAATTCTGACTTTATATCTCACAATTCTGACTTTATATCTCACAATTCTGACTTTATATCACACAATTCTGACTTTATATCACACAATTCTGACTTTATATCACACAATTCTGACTTTATATCACACAATTCTGACTTTATATCAATCAATTCTGACTTTATATCAATCAATTCTGACTTTATATCACAATTCTGACTTTATATCACACAATTCTGACTTTATATCACATTTCTGACTTTATATCACACAATTCTGACTTTATATCAATCAATTCTGACTTTATATCACACAATTCTGACTTTATATCTCACAATTCTGACTTTATATCTCACAATTCTGACTTTATATCACACAATTCTGACTTTATATCACACAATTCTGACTTTATATCACACATTTCTGACTTTATATCACACAATTCTGACTTTATATCAATCAATTCTGACTTTATATCACACAATTCTGACTTTATATCACACAATTCTGACTTTATATCTCACAATTCTGAATTTATATCTCACAATTCTGACTTTATATCACACAATTCTGACTTTATATCACACAATTCTGACTTTATATCTCACAATTCTGACTTTATATCTCACAATTCTGAATTTATCTCACAATTCTGACTTTATATCTCACAATTCTGACTTTATATCTCACAATTTAGACTTTATATCACACAATTCTGACTTTATATCACACAATTCTGACTTTATATCTCACAATTTGACTTTATATCACACAATTCTGACTTTATATCTCACAATTCTGACTTTATATCTCACAATTCTGACTTTATATCACACAATTCTGACTTTATATCACACAATTCTGACTTTATATCTCACAATTCTGACTTTATATCTCACAATTCTGACTTTATATCACACAATTCTGACTTTATATCTCAATTCTGACTTTATATCTCACAATTCTGACTTTATATCACACAATTCTGACTTTATATCTCACAATTCTGACTTTATATCTCACAATTCTGACTTTATATCACACAATTCTGACTTTATATCACACAATTCTGACTTTATATCTCACAATTTGACTTTATATCACACAATTTGACTTTATATCTCACAATTCTGACTTTATATCTCACAATTCTGACTTTATATCACAATTCTGACTTTATATCTCACAATTCTGACTTTATATCACACAATTCTGACTTTATATCACACAATTCTGACTTTATATCACACAATTCTGACTTTTTATCACACAATTCTGACTTTATATCACACAATTCTGACTTTATATCTCACAATTCTGACTTTATATCTCACAATTCTGACTTTATATCACACAATTCTGACTTTATATCTCACAATTCTGACTTTATATCTCACAATTCTGACTTTTATCACACAAATTCTGACTTTATATCACACAATTCTGACTTTATATCAATCAATTCTGACTTTATATCAATCAATTCTGACTTTATATCACACAATTCTGACTTTATATCACACATTCTGACTTTATATCACACAATTCTGACTTTATATCACACAATTCTGACTTTATGTCACACAATTCTGACTTTATCTCACAATTCTGACTTTATATCTCATAATTCTGACTTTATATCTCACAATTTAGACTTTATATCACACAATTCTGACTTTATATCACACAATTCTGACTTTATATCTCACAATTCTGACTTTATATCACACAATTCTGACTTTATATCTCACAATTCTGACTTTATATCTCACAATTCTGACTTTATATCACACAATTCTGACTTTATATCTCACAATTCTGACTTTATATCACACAATTCTGACTTTATATCTCACAATTCTGACTTTATATCTCACAATTCTGACTTTATATCTCACAATTCTGACTTTATATCACACAATTCTGACTTTATATCTCACAATTCTGACTTTATATCTCACAATTCTGACTTTATATCTCACAATTCTGACTTTATATCACACAATTCTGACTTTATATCTCACAATTCTGACTTTATATCTCACAATTCTGACTTTATATCTCACAATTCTGACTTTATATCTCACAATTCTGAATTTATATCACACAATTCTGACTTTATATCTCACAATTCTGACTTTATATCACACAATTCTGACTTTATATCTCACAATTCTGAATTTATATCTCACAATTTGACTTTATATCTCACAATTCTGACTTTATATCTCACAATTCTGACTTTATATCTCACAATTCTGACTTTATATCACACAATTCTGACTTTATATCACACAATTCTGACTTTATATCACACAATTCTGACTTTATATCACACAATTCTGACTTTATATCAATCAATTCTGACTTTATATCAATCAATTCTGACTTTATATCACACAATTCTGACTTTATATCACACAATTCTGACTTTATATCACACATTTCTGACTTTATATCACACAATTCTGACTTTATATCAATCAATTCTGACTTTATATCACACAATTCTGACTTTATATCTCACAATTCTGACTTTATATCTCACAATTCTGACTTTATATCACACAATTCTGACTTTATATCACACAATTCTGACTTTATATCACACATTTCTGACTTTATATCACACAATTCTGACTTTATATCAATCAATTCTGACTTTATATCACACAATTCTGACTTTATATCACACAATTCTGACTTTATATCTCACAATTCTGAATTTATATCTCACAATTCTGACTTTATATCACACAATTCTGACTTTATATCACAATTCTGACTTTATATCTCACAATTCTGACTTTATATCTCACAATTCTGACTTTATCTCACAATTCTGACTTTATATCTCATAATTCTGACTTTATATCTCACAATTTGACTTTATATCACACAATTCTGACTTTATATCACACAATTCTGACTTTATATCTCACAATTCTGACTTTATATCACACAATTCTGACTTTATATCTCACAATTCTGACTTTATATCTCACAATTCTGACTTTATATCACACAATTCTGACTTTATATCACACAATTCTGACTTTATATCTCACAATTCTGACTTTATATCTCACAATTTGACTTTATATCACACAATTCTGACTTTATATCTCAATTTGACTTTATATCTCACAATTCTGACTTTATATCACACAATTCTGACTTTATATCTCACAATTCTGACTTTATATCTCACAATTCTGACTTTATATCACACAATTCTGACTTTATATCACAATTCTGACTTTATATCTCACAATTCTGACTTTATATCACACAATTCTGACTTTATATCTCACAATTCTGACTTTATATCTCACAATTCTGACTTTATATCACACAATTCTGACTTTATATCTCACAATTCTGACTTTATATCACACAATTCTGACTTTATATCACACAATTCTGACTTTATATCACACAATTTGACTTTATCACACAATTCTGACTTTATATCACACAATTCTGACTTTATATCTCACAATTCTGACTTTATATCTCACAATTCTGACTTTATATCACACAATTCTGACTTTATATCTCACAATTCTGACTTTATATCTCACAATTCTGACTTTATATCACACAATTCTGACTTTATATCACACAATTCTGACTTTATATCAATCAATTCTGACTTTATATCAATCAATTCTGACTTTATATCACACAATTCTGACTTTATATCACACAATTCTGACTTTATATCACACAATTCTGACTTTATATCACACAATTCTGACTTTATGTCACACAATTCTGACTTTATATCTCACAATTTGACTTTATATCTCACAATTCTGACTTTATATCACAATTCTGACTTTATATCTCACAATTCTGACTTTATATCTCAATTCTGACTTTATATCACACAATTCTGACTTTATAACACACAATTCTGACTTTATATCTCACAATTCTGACTTTATATCTCACAATTCTGAATTTATATCTCACAATTCTGACTTTATATCTCATAATTCTGACTTTATATCTCACAATTTGACTTTATATCACACAATTCTGACTTTATATCACACAATTCTGACTTTATATCTCACAATTCTGACTTTATATCTCACAATTCTGACTTTATATCACACAATTTGACTTTATATCTCACAATTCTGACTTTATATCTCACAATTCTGACTTTATATCACACAATTCTGACTTTATATCACACAATTCTGACTTTATATCTCACAATTCTGACTTTATATCTCACAATTTGACTTTATATCTCACAATTCTGACTTTATATCACACAATTCTGACTTTATATCTCACAATTTGACTTTATATCTCACAATTCTGACTTTATATCTCACAATTCTGACTTTATATCTCACAATTCTGACTTTATATCTCACAATTCTGACTTTATATCACACAATTCTGACTTTATATCTCACAATTTGACTTTATATCACACAATTCTGACTTTATATCACACAATTCTGACTTTATATCACACAATTCTGACTTTATATCTCACAATTTGACTTTATATCTCACAATTCTGACTTTATATCTCATAATTCTGACTTTATATCTCAATTCTGACTTTATATCACACAATTCTGACTTTATATCACACAATTCTGACTTTATATCTCACAATTCTGACTTTATATCTCACAATTCTGAATTTATATCTCACAATTTGACTTTATATCTCATAATTTGACTTTATATCTCACAATTCTGACTTTATATCACACAATTCTGACTTTATATCACACAATTCTGACTTTATATCTCACAATTCTGACTTTATATCTCACAATTCTGACTTTATATCACACAATTCTGACTTTATATCTCACAATTCTGACTTTATATCTCACAATTCTGACTTTATATCACACAATTCTGACTTTATATCACACAATTCTGACTTTATATCTCACAATTCTGACTTTATATCTCACAATTCTGACTTTATATCTCACAATTCTGACTTTATATCACACACAATTCTGACTTTATATCTCACAATTCTGACTTTATATCTCACAATTCTGACTTTATATCTCACAATTTGACTTTATATCTCACAATTTGACTTTATATCTCACAATTCTGACTTTATATCTCACAATTCTGACTTTATATCACAATTTCTGACTTTATATCTCACAATTCTGACTTTATATCACACAATTCTGACTTTATATCACACAATTCTGACTTTATATCACACAATTCTGACTTTATATCTCACAATTCTGACTTTATATCTCACAATTCTGACTTTATATCTCACAATTCTGACTTTATATCTCACAATTCTGACTTTATATCTCACAATTCTGACTTTATATCTCACAATTTGACTTTATATCACACAATTCTGACTTTATATCTCACAATTCTGACTTTATATCTCACTGACTTTATATCACAATTCTGACTTTATATCACACAATTCTGACTTTATATCACACAATTCTGACTTTATATCACACAATTCTGACTTTATATCAATCAATTCTGACTTTATATCACACAATTCTGACTTTATATCACACAATTCTGACTTTATATCACACAATTCTGACTTTATATCACACAATTCTGACTTTATATCACAATTCTGACTTTATATCACACAATTCTGACTTTATATCACACAATTCTGACTTTATATCACACATTTCTGACTTTATATCACACAATTCTGACTTTATATCACACAATTCTGACTTTATATCACACAATTCTGACTTTATATCTCACAATTCTGACTTTATATCTCACAATTCTGACTTTATATCACACAATTCTGACTTTATATCTCACAATTCTGACTTTATATCTCACAATTCTGACTTTATATCAATCAATTCTGACTTTATATCAATCAATTCTGACTTTATATCACACAATTCTGACTTTATATCACACAATTCTGACTTTATATCACACAATTCTGACTTTATATCACACAATTCTGACTTTATATCACACAATTCTGACTTTATATCTCACAATTCTGACTTTATATCTCACAATTCTGAATTTATATCTCACAATTCTGACTTTATATCTCACAATTTGACTTTATATCTCAATTTGACTTTATATCACACAATTCTGACTTTATATCACACAATTCTGACTTTATATCTCACAATTATGACTTTATATCTCACAATTATGACTTTATATCTCACAATTCTGACTTTATATCTCATAATTCTGACTTTATATCTCACAATTCTGACTTTATATCACACAATTCTGACTTTATATCACACAATTCTGACTTTATATCTCACAATTCTGACTTTATATCTCACAATTCTGACTTTATATCACACAATTCTGACTTTATATCTCACAATTCTGACTTTATATCTCACAATTCTGACTTTATATCACACAATTCTGACTTTATATCACACAATTCTGACTTTATATCTCACAATTCTGACTTATATCTCACAATTCTGACTTTATATCTCACAATTTGACTTTATATCACATTCTGAATATATCTCACAATTCTGACTTTATATCTCACAATTCTGACTTTATATCTCACAATTTGACTTTATATCACACAATTCTGACTTTATATCACACAATTCTGACTTTATATCACACAATTCTGACTTTATATCACACAATTCTGACTTTATATCTCACAATTTGACTTTATCACACAATTCTGACTTTATATCACACAATTCTGACTTTATATCAATCAATTCTGACTTTATATCTCACAATTTGACTTTATATCACACAATTCTGACTTTATATCACACAATTCTGACTTTATATCACAATTCTGACTTTATATCTCACAATTTGACTTTATATCTCAATTCTGACTTTATATCACACAATTCTGACTTTATATCACACAATTCTGACTTTATATCTCACAATTCTGACTTTATCACACAATTCTGACTTTATATCACACAATTCTGACTTTATATCAATCAATTCTGACTTTATATCTCACAATTCTGACTTTATATCACACAATTCTGACTTATATCACACAATTCTGACTTTATAACTCACAATTCTGACTTTATATCTCACAATTCTGACTTTATATCTCACAATTTGATTTATATCACACAATTCTGACTTTATATCTCATTCTGAATTTATATCTCACAATTCTGACTTTATATCACAATTCTGACTTTATATCACACAATTCTGACTTTATATCTCACAATTCTGACTTTATATCTCACAATTCTGACTTTATCTCACAATTCTGACTTTATATCTCATAATTCTGACTTTATATCTCACAATTTAGACTTTATATCACACAATTCTGACTTTATATCACACAATTCTGACTTTATATCTCACAATTCTGACTTTATATCACACAATTCTGACTTTATATCTCACAATTCTGACTTTATTTCTCACAATTCTGACTTTATATCACACAATTCTGACTTTATATCTCACAATTCTGACTTTATATCTCACAATTCTGACTATATATCACACAATTCTGACTTTATATCTCACAATTTGACTTTATATCTCACAATTCTGACTTTATATCTCACAATTCTGACTTTATATCACACAATTCTGACTTTATATCTCACAATTCTGACTTTATATCTCACAATTCTGACTTTATATCTCACAATTCTGACTTTATATCACACAATTCTGACTTTATATCTCACAATTCTGACTTTATATCTCACAATTCTGACTTTATATCTCACAATTCTGACTTTATATCTCACAATTCTGAATTTATATCACACAATTCTGACTTTATATCTCACAATTTGACTTTATATCACAATTCTGACTTTATATCTCACAATTCTGACTTTATCTCACAATTCTGACTTTATATCTCACAATTCTGACTTTATATCTCACAATTCTGACTTATATCTCACAATTCTGACTTTATATCACACAATTCTGACTTTATATCACACAATTCTGACTTTATATCACACAATTCTGACTTTATATCACACAATTCTGACTTTATATCAATCAATACTGACTTTATATCAATCAATTCTGACTTTATATCACACAATTCTGACTTTATATCACACAATTCTGACTTTATATCACACATTTCTGACTTTATATCACACAATTCTGACTTTATATCAATCAATTCTGACTTTATATCACACAATTCTGACTTTATATCTCACAATTCTGACTTTATATCTCACAATTCTGACTTTATATCACACAATTCTGACTTTATATCACACAATTCTGACTTTATATCACACATTCTGACTTTATATCACACAATTCTGACTTTATATCAATCAATTCTGACTTTATATCACACAATTCTGACTTTATATCACACAATTCTGACTTTATATCTCACAATTCTGACTTTATATCTCACAATTCTGACTTTATATCACACAATTCTGACTTTATATCACACAATTCTGACTTTATATCTCACAATTCTGACTTTATATCTCACAATTCTGAATTTATCTCACAATTTGACTTTATATCTCATAATTCTGACTTTATATCTCACAATTTAGACTTTATATCACACAATTCTGACTTTATATCACACAATTCTGACTTTATATCTCACAATTCTGACTTTATATCACACAATTCTGACTTTATATCTCACAATTCTGACTTTATATCTCACAATTCTGACTTTATATCACACATTCTGACTTTATATCACACAATTCTGACTTTATATCTCACAATTCTGACTTTATATCTCACAATTCTGACTTTATATCACAATTCTGACTTTATATCACACAATTCTGACTTTATATCTCACAATTCTGACTTTATATCACACAATTTGACTTTATATCTCACAATTCTGACTTTATATCACACAATTCTGACTTTATATCACACAATTCTGACTTTATATCTCACAATTCTGACTTTATATCTCACAATTCTGACTTTATATCACACAATTCTGACTTTATATCTCACAATTCTGACTTTATATCTCACAATTCTGACTTTATATCACACAATTCTGACTTTATATCTCACAATTCTGACTTTATATCACAATTCTGACTTTATATCACACAATTTGACTTTATATCACACAATTTGACTTTATATCACACAATTCTGACTTTATATCACACAATTCTGACTTTATATCTCACAATTCTGACTTTATATCTCACAATTCTGACTTTATATCACAATTCTGACTTTATATCTCACAATTCTGACTTTATATCTCACAATTTGACTTTATCACACAATTCTGACTTTATATCACACAATTCTGACTTTATATCAATCAATTCTGACTTTATATCAATCAATTCTGACTTTATATCACACAATTCTGACTTTATATCACACAATTCTGACTTTATATCACACAATTCTGACTTTATATCACACAATTCTGACTTTATGTCACACAATTCTGACTTTATATCTCACAATTCTGACTTTATATCTCACAATTCTGACTTTATATCTCACAATTCTGACTTTATATCTCATAATTCTGACTTTATATCTCAATTTAGACTTTATATCACACAATTCTGACTTTATATCACACAATTCTGACTTTATATCTCACAATTCTGACTTTATATCTCACAATTCTGAATTTATATCTCACAATTCTGACTTTATATCTCATAATTCTGACTTTATATCTCACAATTTAGACTTTATATCACAATTCTGACTTTATATCACACAATTCTGACTTTATATCTCACAATTCTGACTTTATATCTCACAATTCTGACTTTATATCACACAATTCTGACTTTATATCTCACAATTCTGACTTTATATCTCACAATTCTGACTTTATATCACACAATTCTGACTTTATATCACACAATTCTGACTTTATATCTCACAATTCTGACTTTATATCTCACAATTCTGACTTTATATCTCACAATTCTGACTTTATATCACACAATTCTGACTATATCTCACAATTCTGACTTTATATCTCACAATTCTGACTTTATATCTCACAATTCTGACTTTATATCTCACAATTCTGACTTTATATCTCACAATTCTGACTTTATATCTCACAATTCTGACTTTATATCACACAATTCTGACTTTATATCTCACAATTCTGACTTTATATCACACAATTCTGACTTTATATCACACAATTCTGACTTTATATCACAATTCTGAATATATCTCACAATTCTGACTTTATATCTCACAATTCTGACTTTATATCTCACAATTCTGACTTTATATCTCACAATTCTGACTTTATATCTCACAATTCTGACTTTATATCTCACAATTCTGACTTTATATCACACAATTCTGACTTTATATCTCACAATTCTGACTTTATATCTCACAATTCTGACTTTATATCACACAATTCTGACTTTATATCACACAATTCTGACTTTATATCACAATTCTGACTTTATATCACACAATTCTGACTTTATATCAATCAATTCTGACTTTATATCACACAATTCTGACTTTATATCACACAATTCTGACTTTATATCACACAATTCTGACTTTATATCACACAATTCTGACTTTATATCACACAATTCTGACTTTATATCACACAATTCTGACTTTATATCACACAATTCTGACTTTATATCACACATTCTGACTTTATATCACACAATTCTGACTTTATATCACACAATTCTGACTTTATATCACACAATTCTGACTTTATATCTCACAATTCTGACTTTATATCTCACAATTCTGACTTTATATCACAATTCTGACTTTATATCTCACAATTCTGACTTTATATCTCACAATTCTGACTTTATATCTCACAATTCTGACTTTATATCTCACAATTCTGACTTTATATCACAATTCTGACTTTATATCTCACAATTCTGACTTTATATCTCACAATTCTGACTTTATATCACACAATTCTGACTTTATATCTCACAATACTGACTTTATATCACACAATTCTGACTTTATATCACACAATTCTGACTTTATATCTCACAATTCTGACTTTATATCTCAATTCTGACTTTATATCACACAATTCTGACTTTATATCTCACAATTCTGACTTTATATCTCACAATTCTGACTTTATATCACACAATTCTGACTTTATATCTCACAATTCTGACTTTATATCACACAATTCTGACTTTATATCACACAATTCTGACTTTATATCACACAATTCTGACTTTTATCACACAATTCTGACTTTATATCACACAATTCTGACTTTATATCTCACAATTCTGACTTTATATCTCACAATTCTGACTTTATATCACACAATTCTGACTTTATATCTCACAATTCTGACTTTATATCTCACAATTCTGACTTTTTTATCACACAATTCTGACTTTATATCACACAATTCTGACTTTATATCAATCAATTCTGACTTTATATCAATCAATTCTGACTTTATATCACACAATTCTGACTTTATATCACACAATTCTGACTTTATATCACACAATTCTGACTTTATATCACACAATTCTGACTTTATGTCACACAATTCTGACTTTATATCTCACAATTCTGACTTTATATCTCACAATTCTGACTTTATATCTCACAATTCTGACTTTATATCTCATAATTCTGACTTTATATCTCAATTCTAGACTTTATATCACACAATTCTGACTTTATATCACACAATTCTGACTTTATATCTCACAATTCTGACTTTATATCTCACAATTCTGAATTTATATCTCACAATTCTGACTTTATATCTCATAATTCTGACTTTATATCTCACAATTTAGACTTTATATCACACAATTCTGACTTTATATCACACAATTCTGACTTTATATCTCACAATTCTGACTTTATATCTCACAATTCTGACTTTATATCACACAATTCTGACTTTATATCTCACAATTCTGACTTTATATCTCACAATTCTGACTTTATATCACACAATTCTGACTTTATATCTGATTCTGACTTTATATCTCACAATTCTGACTTTATATCTCACAATTCTGACTTTATATCTCACAATTCTGACTTTATATCACACAATTCTGAATATATCTCACAATTCTGACTTTATATCTCACAATTCTGACTTTATATCTCACAATTCTGACTTTATATCTCACAATTCTGACTTTATATCTCACAATTCTGACTTTATATCTCACAATTCTGACTTTATATCTCACAATTCTGACTTTATATCTCACAATTCTGACTTTATATCACACAATTCTGACTTTATATCACACAATTCTGACTTTATATCACACAATTCTGACTTTATATCTCACAATTCTGACTTTATATCTCACAATTCTGACTTTATATCTCACAATTCTGACTTTATATCTCACAATTCTGACTTTATATCTCACAATTCTGACTTTATATCTCACAATTCTGACTTTATATCACACAATTCTGACTTTATATCTCACAATTCTGACTTTATATCTCACAATTCTGACTTTATATCACACAATTCTGACTTTATATCACACAATTCTGACTTTATATCACACAATTCTGACTTTATATCACACAATTCTGACTTTATATCAATCAATTCTGACTTTATATCACACAATTCTGACTTTATATCACACAATTCTGACTTTATATCACACAATTCTGACTTTATATCACACAATTCTGACTTTATATCACACAATTCTGACTTTATATCACACAATTCTGACTTTATATCACACAATTCTGACTTTATATCACACATTTCTGACTTTATATCACACAATTCTGACTTTATATCACACAATTCTGACTTTATATCACACAATTCTGACTTTATATCTCACAATTCTGACTTTATATCTCACAATTCTGACTTTATATCACACAATTCTGACTTTATATCTCACAATTCTGACTTTATATCACACAATTCTGACTTTATATCAATCAATTCTGACTTTATATCAATCAATTCTGACTTTATATCACACAATTCTGACTTTATATCACACAATTCTGACTTTATATCACACAATTCTGACTTTATATCACACAATTCTGACTTTATGTCACACAATTCTGACTTTATATCTCACAATTCTGACTTTATATCTCACAATTCTGAATTTATATCTCACAATTCTGACTTTATATCTCATAATTCTGACTTTATATCTCAATTTAGACTTTATATCACACAATTCTGACTTTATATCACACAATTCTGACTTTATATCTCACAATTCTGACTTTATATCTCACAATTCTGACTTTATATCTCACAATTCTGACTTTATATCTCATAATTCTGACTTTATATCTCACAATTTAGACTTTATATCACACAATTCTGACTTTATATCACACAATTCTGACTTTATATCTCACAATTCTGACTTTATATCTCACAATTCTGACTTTATATCACACAATTCTGACTTTATATCTCACAATTCTGACTTTATATCTCACAATTCTGACTTTATATCACACAATTCTGACTTTATATCACACAATTCTGACTTTATATCTCACAATTCTGACTTTATATCTCACAATTCTGACTTTATATCTCACAATTCTGACTTTATATCACACAATTCTGAATATATCTCACAATTCTGACTTTATATCTCACAATTCTGACTTTATATCTCACAATTCTGACTTTATATCTCACAATTCTGACTTTATATCTCACAATTCTGACTTTATATCTCACAATTCTGACTTTATATCACACAATTCTGACTTTATATCTCACAATTCTGACTTTATATCACACAATTCTGACTTTATATCACACAATTCTGACTTTATATCACACAATTCTGAATATATCTCACAATTCTGACTTTATATCTCACAATTCTGACTTTATATCTCACAATTCTGACTTTATATCTCAATTCTGACTTTATATCTCACAATTCTGACTTTATATCTCACAATTCTGACTTTATATCTCACAATTCTGACTTTATATCTCACAATTCTGACTTTATATCTCACAATTCTGACTTTATATCTCACAATTCTGACTTTATATCACACAATTCTGACTTTATATCTCACAATTCTGACTTTATATCTCACAATTCTGACTTTATATCACACAATTCTGACTTTATATCACACAATTCTGACTTTATATCACACAATTCTGACTTTATATCACACAATTCTGACTTTATATCAATCAATTCTGACTTTATATCACACAATTCTGACTTTATATCACACAATTCTGACTTTATATCACACAATTCTGACTTTATATCACACAATTCTGACTTTATATCACACAATTCTGACTTTATATCACACAATTCTGACTTTATATCACACAATTCTGACTTTATATCACACAATTCTGACTTTATATCTCACAATTCTGACTTTATATCTCACAATTCTGACTTTATATCACACAATTCTAACTTTATATCTCACAATTCTGACTTTATATCTCACAATTCTGACTTTTATCACACAAGTCTGACTTTATATCACACAATTCTGACTTTATATCAATCAATTCTGACTTTATATCAATCAATTCTGACATTATATCACACAATTCTGACTTTATATCACACAATTCTGACTTTATATCACACAATTCTGACTTTATATCACACAATTCTGACTTTATATCACACAATTCTGACTTTATATCACACATTTCTGACTTTATATCTCACAATTCTGACTTAATATCACACAATTCTGACTTAATATCTCACAATTCTGACTTAATATCTCACAATTCTGACTTTATATCTCACAATTCTGACTTTATATCTCACAATTCTGACTTTATATCACACAATTCTGACTTTATATCTCACAATTCTGACTTTATATCACACAATTCTGACTTTATATCTCACAATTCTGACTTTATATCTCACAATTCTGACTTTATATCACACATTTCTGACTTTATATCTCACAATTCTGACTTAATATCACACAATTCTGACTTAATATCTCACAATTCTGACTTAATATCTCACAATTCTGACTTTATATCTCACAATTCTGACTTTATATCTCACAATTCTGACTTTATATCTCACAATTCTGACTTTATATCTCACAATTCTGACTTTATATCACACAATTCTGACTTTATATCTCACAATTTTGACTTTATATCACACAATTCTGACTTTATATCTCACAATTCTGACTTTATATCTCACAATTCTGACTTTATATCACACAATTCTGACTTTATATCTCACAATTCTGACTTTATATCACACAATTGACTTTATATCTCACAATTCTGACTTTATATCACACAATTCTGACTTTATATCTCACAATTCTGACTTTATATCACACAATTCTGACTTTATATCACACAATTCTGACTTTATATCACACAATTCTGACTTTATATCACACAATTCTGAATATATCTCACAATTCTGACTTTATATCTCACAATTCTGACTTTATATCACAATTCTGACTTTATATCACACAATTCTGACTTTATATCTCACAATTCTGACTTTATATCTCACAATTCTGACTTTATATCTCACAATTCTGACTTTATATCTCACAATTCTGACTTTATATCACACAATTCTGACTTTATATCACACAATTCTGACTTTATATCACACAATTCTGACTTTATATCTCACAATTCTGACTTTATATCACACAATTCTGACTTTATATCTCACAATTCTGACTTTATATCTCACAATTCTGACTTTATATCACACAATTCTGACTTTATATCTCACAATTCTGACTTTATATCTCACAATTCTGACTTTATATCTCACAATTCTGACTTTATATCACACAATTCTGACTTTATATCACACAATTCTGACTTTATATCACACAATTCTGACTTTATATCTCACAATTCTGACTTTATATCACAATTCTGACTTTATATCACACAATTCTGACTTTATATCTCACAATTCTGACTTTATATCTCACAATTCTGACTTTATATATCGCAATTCTGACTTTATATCAATCAATTCTGACTTTATATCAATCAATTCTGACTTTATATCACACAATTCTGACTTTATATCACACAATTCTGACTTTATATCACACAATTCTGACTTTATATCACACAATTCTGACTTTATATCACACAATTCTGACTTTATGTCACACAATTCTGACTTTATATCTCACAATTCTGACTTTATATCTCACAATTCTGAATTTATATCTCACAATTCTGACTTTATATCTCATAATTCTGACTTTATATCTCAATTTAGACTTTATATCACACAATTCTGACTTTATATCACACAATTCTGACTTTATATCTCACAATTCTGACTTTATATCTCACAATTCTGAATTTATATCTCACAATTCTGACTTTATATCTCATAATTCTGACTTTATATCTCACAATTTAGACTTTATATCACACAATTCTGACTTTATATCACACAATTCTGACTTTATATCTCACAATTCTGACTTTATATCTCACAATTCTGACTTTATATCACACAATTCTGACTTTATATCTCACAATTCTGACTTTATATCTCACAATTCTGACTTTATATCACACAATTCTGACTTTATATCACACAATTCTGACTTTATATCTCACAATTCTGACTTTATATCTCACAATTCTGACTTTATATCTCACAATTCTGACTTTATATCACACAATTCTGAATATATCTCACAATTCTGACTTTATATCTCACAATTCTGACTTTATATCTCACAATTCTGACTTTATATCTCACAATTCTGACTTTATATCTCACAATTCTGACTTTATATCTCACAATTCTGACTTTATATCACACAATTCTGACTTTATATCTCACAATTCTGACTTTATATCACACAATTCTGACTTTATATCACACAATTCTGACTTTATATCACACAATTCTGAATATATCTCACAATTCTGACTTTATATCTCACAATTCTGACTTTATATCTCACAATTCTGACTTTATATCTCACAATTCTGACTTTATATCTCACAATTCTGACTTTATATCTCACAATTCTGACTTTATATCTCACAATTCTGACTTTATATCTCACAATTCTGACTTTATATCTCACAATTCTGACTTTATATCTCACAATTCTGACTTTATATCACACAATTCTGACTTTATATCTCACAATTCTGACTTTATATCTCACAATTCTGACTTTATATCACACAATTCTGACTTTATATCACACAATTCTGACTTTATATCACACAATTCTGACTTTATATCACACAATTCTGACTTTATATCAATCAATTCTGACTTTATATCACACAATTCTGACTTTATATCACACAATTCTGACTTTATATCACACAATTCTGACTTTATATCACACAATTCTGACTTTATATCACACAATTCTGACTTTATATCACACAATTCTGACTTTATATCACACAATTCTGACTTTATATCACACAATTCTGACTTTATATCTCACAATTCTGACTTTATATCTCACAATTCTGACTTTATATCACACAATTCTAACTTTATATCTCACAATTCTGACTTTATATCTCACAATTCTGACTTTTTATCACACAAGTCTGACTTTATATCACACAATTCTGACTTTATATCAATCAATTCTGACTTTATATCAATCAATTCTGACATTATATCACACAATTCTGACTTTATATCACACAATTCTGACTTTATATCACACAATTCTGACTTTATATCACACAATTCTGACTTTATATCACACAATTCTGACTTTATATCACACATTTCTGACTTTATATCTCACAATTCTGACTTAATATCACACAATTCTGACTTAATATCTCACAATTCTGACAATATCTCACAATTCTGACTTTATATCTCACAATTCTGACTTTATATCTCACAATTCTGACTTTATATCACACAATTCTGACTTTATATCTCACAATTCTGACTTTATATCACACAATTCTGACTTTATATCTCACAATTCTGACTTTATATCTCACAATTCTGACTTTATATCACACATTTCTGACTTTATATCTCACAATTCTGACTTAATATCACACAATTCTGACTTAATATCTCACAATTCTGACTTAATATCTCACAATTCTGACTTTATATCTCACAATTCTGACTTTATATCTCACAATTCTGACTTTATATCTCACAATTCTGACTTTATATCTCACAATTCTGACTTTATATCACACAATTCTGACTTTATATCTCACAATTTTGACTTTATATCACACAATTCTGACTTTATATCTCACAATTCTGACTTTATATCTCACAATTCTGACTTTATATCACACAATTCTGACTTTATATCTCACAATTCTGACTTTATATCACACAATTCTGACTTTATATCTCACAATTCTGACTTTATATCACACAATTCTGACTTTATATCTCACAATTCTGACTTTATATCACACAATTCTGACTTTATATCACACAATTCTGACTTTATATCACACAATTCTGACTTTATATCACACAATTCTGAATATATCTCACAATTCTGACTTTATATCTCACAATTCTGACTTTATATCACACAATTCTGACTTTATATCACACAATTCTGACTTTATATCTCACAATTCTGACTTTATATCTCACAATTCTGACTTTATATCTCACAATTCTGACTTTATATCTCACAATTCTGACTTTATATCACACAATTCTGACTTTATATCACACAATTCTGACTTTATATCACACAATTCTGACTTTATATCACAATTCTGACTTTATATCACACAATTCTGACTTTATATCTCACAATTCTGACTTTATATCTCACAATTCTGACTTTATATCACACAATTCTGACTTTATATCTCACAATTCTGACTTTATATCTCACAATTCTGACTTTATATCTCACAATTCTGACTTTATATCACACAATTCTGACTTTATATCACACAATTCTGACTTTATATCACACAATTCTGACTTTATATCTCACAATTCTGACTTTATATCACACAATTCTGACTTTATATCACACAATTCTGACTTTATATCTCACAATTCTGACTTTATATCTCACAATTCTGACTTTATATCTCACAATTCTGACTTTATATCACACAATTCTGACTTTATATCTCACAATTCTGACTTTATATCACACAATTCTGACTTTATATCACACAATTCTGACTTTATATCTCACAATTCTGACTTTTTTATCACACAATTCTGACTTTATATCACACAATTCTGACTTTATATCAATCAATTCTGACTTTATATCTCACAATTTAGACTTTATATCACACAATTCTGACTTTATATCACACAATTCTGACTTTATATCACACAATTCTGACTTTATATCTCACAATTCTGACTTTATATCAATCAATTCTGACTTTATATCACACAATTCTGACTTTATAACTCACAATTCTGACTTTATATCTCACAATTCTGACTTTATATCTCACAATTCTGACTTTATATCTCACAATTCTGACTTTATATCACACATTTCTGACTTTATATCACACATTTCTGACTTTATATCTCACAATTCTGACTTAATATCACACAATTCTGACTTAATATCTCACAATTCTGACTTAATATCTCACAATTCTGACTTTATATCTCACAATTCTGACTTTATATCTCACAATTCTGACTTTATATCTCACAATTCTGACTTTATATCTCACAATTCTGACTTTTTATCACACAATTCTGACTTTATAGCTCACAATTCTGACTTTATATCTCACAATTCTGACTTTATATCACACAATTCTGACTTTATATCACACAATTCTGACTTTATATCACACAATTCTGACTTTATATCACACAATTCTGACTTTATATCAATCAATTCTGACTTTATATCACACAATTCTGACTTTATATCACACAATTCTGACTTTATATCACACAATTCTGACTTTATATCACACAATTCTGACTTTATATCACACAATTCTGACTTTATATCACACAATTCTGACTTTATATCACACAATTCTGACTTTATATCACACAATTCTGACTTTATATCTCACAATTCTGACTTTATATCTCACAATTCTGACTTTATATCACACAATTCTAACTTTATATCTCACAATTCTGACTTTATATCTCACAATTCTGACTTTTTATCACACAATTCTGACTTTATATCACACAATTCTGACTTTATATCAATCAATTCTGACTTTATATCAATCAATTCTGACTTTATATCACACAATTCTGACTTTATATCACACAATTCTGACTTTATATCACACAATTCTGACTTTATATCACACAATTCTGACTTTATATCACACAATTCTGACTTTATATCACACATTTCTGACTTTATATCTCACAATTCTGACTTAATATCACACAATTCTGACTTAATATCTCACAATTCTGACTTAATATCTCACAATTCTGACTTTATATCTCACAATTCTGACTTTATATCTCACAATTCTGACTTTATATCACACAATTCTGACTTTATATCTCACAATTCTGACTTTATATCACACAATTCTGACTTTATATCTCACAATTCTGACTTTATATCTCACAATTCTGACTTTATATCACACATTTCTGACTTTATATCTCACAATTCTGACTTAATATCACACAATTCTGACTTAATATCTCACAATTCTGACTTAATATCTCACAATTCTGACTTTATATCTCACAATTCTGACTTTATATCTCACAATTCTGACTTTATATCTCACAATTCTGACTTTATATCTCACAATTCTGACTTTATATCACACAATTCTGACTTTATATCTCACAATTTTGACTTTATATCACACAATTCTGACTTTATATCTCACAATTCTGACTTTATATCTCACAATTCTGACTTTATATCACACAATTCTGACTTTATATCTCACAATTCTGACTTTATATCTCACAATTCTGACTTTATATCTCACAATTCTGACTTTATATCACACAATTCTGACTTTATATCTCACAATTCTGACTTTATATCACACAATTCTGACTTTATATCTCACAATTCTGACTTTATATCACACAATTCTGACTTTATATCACACAATTCTGACTTTATATCACACAATTCTGACTTTATATCACACAATTCTGAATATATCTCACAATTCTGACTTTATATCTCACAATTCTGACTTTATATCACACAATTCTGACTTTATATCACACAATTCTGACTTTATATCTCACAATTCTGACTTTATATCTCACAATTCTGACTTTATATCTCACAATTCTGACTTTATATCTCACAATTCTGACTTTATATCACACAATTCTGACTTTATATCACACAATTCTGACTTTATATCACACAATTCTGACTTTATATCTCACAATTCTGACTTTATATCACACAATTCTGACTTTATATCTCACAATTCTGACTTTATATCACACAATTCTGAATATATCTCACAATTCTGACTTTATATCTCACAATTCTGACTTTATATCTCACAATTCTGACTTTATATCTCACAATTCTGACTTTATATCTCACAATTCTGACTTTATATCTCACAATTCTGACTTTATATCACACAATTCTGACTTTATATCTCACAATTCTGACTTTATATCACACAATTCTGACTTTATATCACACAATTCTGACTTTATATCACACAATTCTGAATATATCTCACAATTCTGACTTTATATCTCACAATTCTGACTTTATATCTCACAATTCTGACTTTATATCTCACAATTCTGACTTTATATCTCACAATTCTGACTTTATATCTCACAATTCTGACTTTATATCACACAATTCTGACTTTATATCTCACAATTCTGACTTTATATCTCACAATTCTGACTTTATATCACACAATTCTGACTTTATATCACACAATTCTGACTTTATATCACACAATTCTGACTTTATATCACACAATTCTGACTTTATATCAATCAATTCTGACTTTATATCACACAATTCTGACTTTATATCACACAATTCTGACTTTATATCACACAATTCTGACTTTATATCACACAATTCTGACTTTATATCACACAATTCTGACTTTATATCACACAATTCTGACTTTATATCACACAATTCTGACTTTATATCACACATTTCTGACTTTATATCACACAATTCTGACTTTATATCACACAATTCTGACTTTATATCACACAATTCTGACTTTATATCTCACAATTCTGACTTTATATCTCACAATTCTGACTTTATATCACACAATTCTGACTTTATATCTCACAATTCTGACTTTATATCTCACAATTCTGACTTTATATCAATCAATTCTGACTTTATATCAATCAATTCTGACTTTATATCACACAATTCTGACTTTATATCACACAATTCTGACTTTATATCACACAATTCTGACTTTATATCACACAATTCTGACTTTATGTCACACAATTCTGACTTTATATCTCACAATTCTGACTTTATATCTCACAATTCTGAATTTATATCTCACAATTCTGACTTTATATCTCATAATTCTGACTTTATATCTCAATTTAGACTTTATATCACACAATTCTGACTTTATATCACACAATTCTGACTTTATATCTCACAATTCTGACTTTATATCTCACAATTCTGAATTTATATCTCACAATTCTGACTTTATATCTCATAATTCTGACTTTATATCTCACAATTTAGACTTTATATCACACAATTCTGACTTTATATCACACAATTCTGACTTTATATCTCACAATTCTGACTTTATATCTCACAATTCTGACTTTATATCACACAATTCTGACTTTATATCTCACAATTCTGACTTTATATCTCACAATTCTGACTTTATATCACACAATTCTGACTTTATATCACACAATTCTGACTTTATATCTCACAATTCTGACTTTATATCTCACAATTCTGACTTTATATCTCACAATTCTGACTTTATATCACACAATTCTGAATATATCTCACAATTCTGACTTTATATCTCACAATTCTGACTTTATATCTCACAATTCTGACTTTATATCTCACAATTCTGACTTTATATCTCACAATTCTGACTTTATATCTCACAATTCTGACTTTATATCACACAATTCTGACTTTATATCTCACAATTCTGACTTTATATCACACAATTCTGACTTTATATCACACAATTCTGACTTTATATCACACAATTCTGAATATATCTCACAATTCTGACTTTATATCTCACAATTCTGACTTTATATCTCACAATTCTGACTTTATATCTCACAATTCTGACTTTATATCTCACAATTCTGACTTTATATCTCACAATTCTGACTTTATATCTCACAATTCTGACTTTATATCTCACAATTCTGACTTTATATCTCACAATTCTGACTTTATATCTCACAATTCTGACTTTATATCACACAATTCTGACTTTATATCTCACAATTCTGACTTTATATCTCACAATTCTGACTTTATATCACACAATTCTGACTTTGTATCACACAATTCTGACTTTATATCACACAATTCTGACTTTATATCACACAATTCTGACTTTATATCAATCAATTCTGACTTTATATCACACAATTCTGACTTTATATCACACAATTCTGACTTTATATCACACAATTCTGACTTTATATCACACAATTCTGACTTTATATCACACAATTCTGACTTTATATCACACATTCTGACTTTATATCACACAATTCTGACTTTATATCACACAATTCTGACTTTATATCTCACAATTCTGACTTTATATCTCACAATTATGACTTTATATCACACAATTCTAACTTTATACCTCGCAATTCTGAGTTTATATCTCACAATTATGACTTTTTATCACACAAGTCTGACTTTATATCACACAATTCTGACTTTATATCAATCAATTCTGACTTTATATCAATCAATTCTGACTTTATATCACACAATTCTGACTTTATATCACACAATTCTGACTTTATATCACACAATTCCGACTTTATATCACACAATTCTGACTTTATATCACACAATTCTGACTTTATATCACACATTTCTGACTTTATATCTCACAATTCTGACTTAATATCACACAAATTCTGACTTAATATCTCACAATTCTGACTTAATATCTCACAATTCTGACTTTATATCTCACAATTCTGACTTTATATCTCACAATTCTGACTTTATATCACACAATTCCGACTTTATATCTCACAATTCTGACTTTATATCACACAATTCTGACTTTATATCTCACAATTCTGACTTTATATCTCACAATTCTGACTTTATATCACACATTTCTGACTTTATATCTCACAATTCTGACTTAATATCACACAATTCTGACTTAATATCTCACAATTCTGACTTAATATCTCACAATTCTGACTTTATATCTCACAATTCTGACTTTATATCTCACAATTCTGACTTTATATCTCACAATTCTGACTTTATATCTCACAATTCTGACTTTATATCACACAATTCTGACTTTATATCTCACAATTTTGACTTTATATCACACAATTCTGACTTTATATCTCACAATTCTGACTTTATATCTCACAATTCTGACTTTATATCACACAATTCTGACTTTATATCTCACAATTCTGACTTTATATCACACAATTCTGACTTTATATCTCACAATTCTGACTTTATATCACACAATTCTGACTTTATATCTCACAATTCTGACTTTATATCACACAATTCTGACTTTATATCACACAATTCTGACTTTATATCACACAATTCTGACTTTATATCACACAATTCTGAATATATCTCACAATTCTGACTTTATATCTCACAATTCTGACTTTATATCACACAATTCTGACTTTATATCACACAATTCTGACTTTATATCTCACAATTCTGACTTTATATCTCACAATTCTGACTTTATATCTCACAATTCTGACTTTATATCTCACAATTCTGACTTTATATCACACAATTCTGACTTTATATCACACAATTCTGACTTTATATCACACAATTCTGACTTTATATCTCACAATTCTGACTTTATATCACACAATTCTGACTTTATATCTCACAATTCTGACTTTATATCTCACAATTCTGACTTTATATCACACAATTCTGACTTTATATCTCACAATTCTGACTTTATATCTCACAATTCTGACTTTATATCTCACAATTCTGACTTTATATCACACAATTCTGACTTTATATCACACAATTCTGACTTTATATCACACAATTCTGACTTTATATCTCACAATTCTGACTTTATATCACACAATTCTGACTTTATATCACACAATTCTGACTTTATATCTCACAATTCTGACTTTATATCTCACAATTCTGACTTTATATCTCACAATTCTGACTTTATATCACACAATTCTGACTTTATATCTCACAATTCTGACTTTATATCACACAATTCTGACTTTATATCACACAATTCTGACTTTATATCTCACAATTCTGACTTTTTATCACACAATTCTGACTTTATATCACACAATTCTGACTTTATATCAATCAATTCTGACTTTATATCTCACAATTTAGACTTTATATCACACAATTCTGACTTTATATCACACAATTCTGACTTTATATCACACAATTCTGACTTTATATCTCACAATTCTGACTTTATATCAATCAATTCTGACTTTATATCACACAATTCTGACTTTATAACTCACAATTCTGACTTTATATCTCACAATTCTGAATTTATATCTCACAATTCTGACTTTATATCTCACAATTCTGACTTTATATCACACATTTCTGACTTTATATCACACATTTCTGACTTTATATCTCACAATTCTGACTTAATATCACACAATTCTGACTTAATATCTCACAATTCTGACTTAATATCTCACAATTCTGACTTTATATCTCACAATTCTGACTTTATATCTCACAATTCTGACTTTATATCTCACAATTCTGACTTTATATCTCACAATTCTGACTTTATATCACACAATTCTGACTTTATATCTCACAATTCTGACTTTATATCTCACAATTCTGACTTTATATCACACAATTCTGACTTTATATCACACATTCTGACTTTATATCACACAATTCTGACTTTATATCACACAATTCTGACTTTATATCAATCAATTCTGACTTTATATCACACAATTCTGACTTTATATCACACAATTCTGACTTTATATCACACAATTCTGACTTTATATCACACAATTCTGACTTTATATCACACAATTCTGACTTTATATCACACAATTCTGACTTTATATCACACAATTCTGACTTTATATCACACAATTCTGACTTTATATCTCACAATTCTGACTTTATATCTCACAATTCTGACTTTATATCACACAATTCTAACTTTATATCTCACAATTCTGACTTTATATCTCACAATTCTGACTTTTATCACACAATTCTGACTTTATATCACACAATTCTGACTTTATATCAATCAATTCTGACTTTATATCAATCAATTCTGACTTTATATCACACAATTCTGACTTTATATCACACAATTCTGACTTTATATCACACAATTCTGACTTTATATCACACAATTCTGACTTTATATCACACAATTCTGACTTTATATCACACATTTCTGACTTTATATCTCACAATTCTGACTTAATATCACACAATTCTGACTTAATATCTCACAATTCTGACTTAATATCTCACAATTCTGACTTTATATCTCACAATTCTGACTTTATATCTCACAATTCTGACTTTATATCACACAATTCTGACTTTATATCTCACAATTCTGACTTTATATCACACAATTCTGACTTTATATCTCACAATTCTGACTTTATATCTCACAATTCTGACTTTATATCACACATTTCTGACTTTATATCTCACAATTCTGACTTAATATCACACAATTCTGACTTAATATCTCACAATTCTGACTTAATATCTCACAATTCTGACTTTATATCTCACAATTCTGACTTTATATCTCACAATTCTGACTTTATATCTCACAATTCTGACTTTATATCTCACAATTCTGACTTTATATCACACAATTCTGACTTTATATCTCACAATTTTGACTTTATATCACACAATTCTGACTTTATATCTCACAATTCTGACTTTATATCTCACAATTCTGACTTTATATCACACATTCTGACTTTATATCTCACAATTCTGACTTTATATCTCACAATTCTGACTTTATATCTCACAATTCTGACTTTATATCACACAATTCTGACTTTATATCTCACAATTCTGACTTTATATCACACAATTCTGACTTTATATCTCACAATTCTGACTTTATATCACACAATTCTGACTTTATATCACACAATTCTGACTTTATATCACACAATTCTGACTTTATATCACACAATTCTGAATATATCTCACAATTCTGACTTTATATCTCACAATTCTGACTTTATATCACACAATTCTGACTTTATATCACACAATTCTGACTTTATATCTCACAATTCTGACTTTATATCTCACAATTCTGACTTTATATCTCACAATTCTGACTTTATATCTCACAATTCTGACTTTATATCACACAATTCTGACTTTATATCACACAATTCTGACTTTATATCACACAATTCTGACTTTATATCTCACAATTCTGACTTTATATCACACAATTCTGACTTTATATCTCACAATTCTGACTTTATATCTCACAATTCTGACTTTATATCACACAATTCTGACTTTATATCTCACAATTCTGACTTTATATCTCACAATTCTGACTTTATATCTCACAATTCTGACTTTATATCACACAATTCTGACTTTATATCACACAATTCTGACTTTATATCACACAATTCTGACTTTATATCTCACAATTCTGACTTTATATCACACAATTCTGACTTTATATCACACAATTCTGACTTTATATCTCACAATTCTGACTTTATATCTCACAATTCTGACTTTATATCTCACAATTCTGACTTTATATCACACAATTCTGACTTTATATCTCACAATTCTGACTTTATATCACACAATTCTGACTTTATATCACACAATTCTGACTTTATATCTCACAATTCTGACTTTTTATCACACAATTCTGACTTTATATCACACAATTCTGACTTTATATCAATCAATTCTGACTTTATATCTCACAATTTAGACTTTATATCACACAATTCTGACTTTATATCACACAATTCTGACTTTATATCACACAATTCTGACTTTATATCTCACAATTCTGACTTTATATCAATCAATTCTGACTTTATATCACACAATTCTGACTTTATAACTCACAATTCTGACTTTATATCTCACAATTCTGAATTTATATCTCACAATTCTGACTTTATATCTCACAATTCTGACTTTATATCACACATTTCTGACTTTATATCACACATTTCTGACTTTATATCTCACAATTCTGACTTAATATCACACAATTCTGACTTAATATCTCACAATTCTGACTTAATATCTCACAATTCTGACTTTATATCTCACAATTCTGACTTTATATCTCACAATTCTGACTTTATATCTCACAATTCTGACTTTATATCTCACAATTCTGACTTTATATCACACAATTCTGACTTTATATCTCACAATTTTGACTTTATATCACACAATTCTGACTTTATATCTCACAATTCTGACTTTATATCTCACAATTCTGACTTTATATCACACAATTCTGACTTTATATCTCACAATTCTGACTTTATATCTCACAATTCTGACTTTATATCTCACAATTCTGACTTTATATCACACAATTCTGACTTTATATCTCACAATTCTGACTTTATATCACACAATTCTGACTTTATATCTCACAATTCTGACTTTATATCACACAATTCTGACTTTATATCACACAATTCTGACTTTATATCACACAATTCTGACTTTATATCACACAATTCTGAATATATCTCACAATTCTGACTTTATATCTCACAATTCTGACTTTATATCACACAATTCTGACTTTATATCACACAATTCTGACTTTATATCTCACAACTCTGACTTTATATCTCACAATTCTGACTTTATATCTCACAATTCTGACTTTATATCTCACAATTCTGACTTTATATCACACAATTCTGACTTTATATCACACAATTCTGACTTATATCACACAATTCTGACTTTATATCTCACAATTCTGACTTTATATCACACAATTCTGACTTTATATCTCACAATTCTGACTTTATATCTCACAATTCTGACTTTATATCACACAATTCTGACTTTATATCTCACAATTCTGACTTTATATCTCACAATTCTGACTTTATATCTCACAATTCTGACTTTATATCACACAATTCTGACTTTATATCACACAATTCTGACTTTATATCACACAATTCTGACTTTATATCTCACAATTCTGACTTTATATCTCACAATTCTGACTTTATATCTCACAATTCTGACTTTATATCACACAATTCTGACTTTATATCTCACAATTCTGACTTTATATCACACAATTCTGACTTTATATCACACAATTCTGACTTTATATCTCACAATTCTGACTTTTATCACACAATTCTGACTTTATATCACACAATTCTGACTTTATATCACACAATTCTGACTTTATATCTCACAATTCTGACTTTATATCAATCAATTCTGACTTTATATCACACAATTCTGACTTTATAACTCACAATTCTGACTTTATATCTCACAATTCTGAATTTATATCTCACAATTCTGACTTTATATCACACAATTCTGAATATATCTCACAATTCTGACTTTATATCTCACAATTCTGACTTTATATCACACAATTCTGACTTTATATCACACAATTCTGACTTTATATCTCACAATTCTGACTTTATATCTCACAATTCTGACTTTATATCTCACAATTCTGACTTTATATCTCACAATTCTGACTTTATATCACACAATTCTGACTTTATATCACACAATTCTGACTTTATATCACACAATTCTGACTTTATATCTCACAATTCTGACTTTATATCACACAATTCTGACTTTATATCTCACAATTCTGACTTTATATCTCACAATTCTGACTTTATATCACACAATTCTGACTTTATATCTCACAATTCTGACTTTATATCTCACAATTCTGACTTTATATCTCACAATTCTGACTTTATATCACACATTCTGACTTTATATCACACAATTCTGACTTTATATCACACAATTCTGACTTTATATCTCACAATTCTGACTTTATATCACACAATTCTGACTTTATATCACACAATTCTGACTTTATATCTCACAATTCTGACTTTATATCTCACAATTCTGACTTTATATCTCACAATTCTGACTTTATATCACACAATTCTGACTTTATATCTCACAATTCTGACTTTATATCACACAATTCTGACTTTATATCACACAATTCTGACTTTATATCTCACAATTCTGACTTTTATCACACAATTCTGACTTTATATCACACAATTCTGACTTTATATCTCACAATTCTGACTTTATATCTCACAATTTAGACTTTATATCACACAATTCTGACTTTATATCACACAATTCTGACTTTATATCACACAATTCTGACTTTATATCTCACAATTCTGACTTTATATCAATCAATTCTGACTTTATATCACACAATTCTGACTTTATAACTCACAATTCTGACTTTATATCTCACAATTCTGAATTTATATCTCACAATTCTGACTTTATATCTCACAATTCTGACTTTATATCACACATTTCTGACTTTATATCACACATTTCTGACTTTATATCTCACAATTCTGACTTAATATCACACAATTCTGACTTAATATCTCACAATTCTGACTTAATATCTCACAATTCTGACTTTATATCTCACAATTCTGACTTTATATCTCACAATTCTGACTTTATATCTCACAATTCTGACTTTATATCTCACAATTCTGACTTTATATCACACAATTCTGACTTTATATCTCACAATTCTGACTTTATATCTCACAATTCTGACTTTATATCACACAATTCTGACTTTATATCACACAATTCTGACTTTATATCACACAATTCTGACTTTATATCACACAATTCTGACTTTATATCAATCAATTCTGACTTTATATCACACAATTCTGACTTTATATCACACAATTCTGACTTTATATCACACAATTCTGACTTTATATCACACAATTCTGACTTTATATCACACAATTCTGACTTTATATCACACAATTCTGACTTTATATCACACAATTCTGACTTTATATCACACAATTCTGACTTTATATCTCACAATTCTGACTTTATATCTCACAATTCTGACTTTATATCACACAATTCTAACTTTATATCTCACAATTCTGACTTTATATCTCACAATTCTGACTTTTTATCACACAATTCTGACTTTATATCACACAATTCTGACTTTATATCAATCAATTCTGACTTTATATCAATCAATTCTGACTTTATATCTGACTTTATATCACACAATTCTGACTTTATATCACACAATTCTGACTTTATATTTCACAATTCTGACTTTATATCTCACAATTCTGACTTTATATCTCACAATTCTGACTTTATATCACACAATTCTGACTTTGTATCTCACAATTCTAACTTTATATCACACAATTCTGACTTTATATCACACAATTCTGACTTTATATCTCACAATTCTGACTTTTTATCACACAATTCTGACTTTATATCACACAATTCTGACTTTATATCAATCAATTCTGACTTTATATCTCACAATTTAGACTTTATATCACACAATTCTGACTTTATATCACACAATTCTGACTTTATATCACACAATTCTGACTTTATATCTCACAATTCTGACTTTATATCAATCAATTCTGACTTTATATCACACAATTCTGACTTTATAACTCACAATTCTGACTTTATATCTCACAATTCTGAATTTATATCTCACAATTCTGACTTTATATCTCACAATTCTGACTTTATATCACACATTTCTGACTTTATATCACACATTTCTGACTTTATATCTCACAATTCTGACTTAATATCACACAATTCTGACTTAATATCTCACAATTCTGACTTAATATCTCACAATTCTGACTTTATATCTCACAATTCTGACTTTATATCTCACAATTCTGACTTTATATCTCACAATTCTGACTTTATATCTCACAATTCTGACTTTATATCACACAATTCTGACTTTATATCTCACAATTCTGACTTTATATCTCACAATTCTGACTTTATATCACACAATTCTGACTTTATATCACACAATTCTGACTTTATATCACACAATTCTGACTTTATATCACACAATTCTGACTTTATATCAATCAATTCTGACTTTATATCACACAATTCTGACTTTATATCACACAATTCTGACTTTATATCACACAATTCTGACTTTATATCACACAATTCTGACTTTATATCACACAATTCTGACTTTATATCACACAATTCTGACTTTATATCACACAATTCTGACTTTATATCACACAATTCTGACTTTATATCTCACAATTCTGACTTTATATCTCACAATTCTGACTTTATATCACACAATTCTAACTTTATATCTCACAATTCTGACTTTATATCTCACAATTCTGACTTTTATCACACAATTCTGACTTTATATCACACAATTCTGACTTTATATCAATCAATTCTGACTTTATATCAATCAATTCTGACTTTATATCACACAATTCTGACTTTATATCACACAATTCTGACTTTATATCACACAATTCTGACTTTATATCACACAATTCTGACTTTATATCACACAATTCTGACTTTATATCACACATTTCTGACTTTATATCTCACAATTCTGACTTAATATCACACAATTCTGACTTAATATCTCACAATTCTGACTTAATATCTCACAATTCTGACTTTATATCTCACAATTCTGACTTTATATCTCACAATTCTGACTTTATATCACACAATTCTGACTTTATATCTCACAATTCTGACTTTATATCACACAATTCTGACTTTATATCTCACAATTCTGACTTTATATCTCACAATTCTGACTTTATATCACACATTTCTGACTTTATATCTCACAATTCTGACTTAATATCACACAATTCTGACTTAATATCTCACAATTCTGACTTAATATCTCACAATTCTGACTTTATATCTCACAATTCTGACTTTATATCTCACAATTCTGACTTTATATCTCACAATTCTGACTTTATATCTCACAATTCTGACTTTATATCACACAATTCTGACTTTATATCTCACAATTTTGACTTTATATCACACAATTCTGACTTTATATCTCACAATTCTGACTTTATATCTCACAATTCTGACTTTATATCACACAATTCTGACTTTATATCTCACAATTCTGACTTTATATCTCACAATTCTGACTTTATATCTCACAATTCTGACTTTATATCACACAATTCTGACTTTATATCTCACAATTCTGACTTTATATCACACAATTCTGACTTTATATCTCACAATTCTGACTTTATATCACACAATTCTGACTTTATATCACACAATTCTGACTTTATATCACACAATTCTGACTTTATATCACACAATTCTGAATATATCTCACAATTCTGACTTTATATCTCACAATTCTGACTTTATATCACACAATTCTGACTTTATATCACACAATTCTGACTTTATATCTCACAATTCTGACTTTATATCTCACAATTCTGACTTTATATCTCACAATTCTGACTTTATATCTCACAATTCTGACTTTATATCACACAATTCTGACTTTATATCACACAATTCTGACTTTATATCACACAATTCTGACTTTATATCTCACAATTCTGACTTTATATCACACAATTCTGACTTTATATCTCACAATTCTGACTTTATATCTCACAATTCTGACTTTATATCACACAATTCTGACTTTATATCTCACAATTCTGACTTTATATCTCACAATTCTGACTTTATATCTCACAATTCTGACTTTATATCACACAATTCTGACTTTATATCACACAATTCTGACTTTATATCACACAATTCTGACTTTATATCTCACAATTCTGACTTTATATCACACAATTCTGACTTTATATCACACAATTCTGACTTTATATCTCACAATTCTGACTTTATATCTCACAATTCTGACTTTATATCTCACAATTCTGACTTTATATCACACAATTCTGACTTTATATCTCACAATTCTGACTTTATATCACACAATTCTGACTTTATATCACACAATTCTGACTTTATATCTCACAATTCTGACTTTTTATCACACAATTCTGACTTTATATCACACAATTCTGACTTTATATCAATCAATTCTGACTTTATATCTCACAATTTAGACTTTATATCACACAATTCTGACTTTATATCACACAATTCTGACTTTATATCACACAATTCTGACTTTATATCTCACAATTCTGACTTTATATCAATCAATTCTGACTTTATATCACACAATTCTGACTTTATAACTCACAATTCTGACTTTATATCTCACAATTCTGAATTTATATCTCACAATTCTGACTTTATATCTCACAATTCTGACTTTATATCACACATTTCTGACTTTATATCACACATTTCTGACTTTATATCTCACAATTCTGACTTAATATCACACAATTCTGACTTAATATCTCACAATTCTGACTTAATATCTCACAATTCTGACTTTATATCTCACAATTCTGACTTTATATCTCACAATTCTGACTTTATATCTCACAATTCTGACTTTATATCTCACAATTCTGACTTTATATCACACAATTCTGACTTTATATCTCACAATTTTGACTTTATATCACACAATTCTGACTTTATATCTCACAATTCTGACTTTATATCTCACAATTCTGACTTTATATCACACAATTCTGACTTTATATCTCACAATTCTGACTTTATATCTCACAATTCTGACTTTATATCTCACAATTCTGACTTTATATCACACAATTCTGACTTTATATCTCACAATTCTGACTTTATATCACACAATTCTGACTTTATATCTCACAATTCTGACTTTATATCACACAATTCTGACTTTATATCACACAATTCTGACTTTATATCACACAATTCTGACTTTATATCACACAATTCTGAATATATCTCACAATTCTGACTTTATATCTCACAATTCTGACTTTATATCACACAATTCTGACTTTATATCACACAATTCTGACTTTATATCTCACAACTCTGACTTTATATCTCACAATTCTGACTTTATATCTCACAATTCTGACTTTATATCTCACAATTCTGACTTTATATCACACAATTCTGACTTTATATCACACAATTCTGACTTTATATCACACAATTCTGACTTTATATCTCACAATTCTGACTTTATATCACACAATTCTGACTTTATATCTCACAATTCTGACTTTATATCTCACAATTCTGACTTTATATCACACAATTCTGACTTTATATCTCACAATTCTGACTTTATATCTCACAATTCTGACTTTATATCTCACAATTCTGACTTTATATCACACAATTCTGACTTTATATCACACAATTCTGACTTTATATCACACAATTCTGACTTTATATCTCACAATTCTGACTTTATATCTCACAATTCTGACTTTATATCACACAATTCTGACTTTATATCACACAATTCTGACTTTATATCTCACAATTCTGACTTTATATCACAATTCTGACTTTATATCACACAATTCTGACTTTATATCTCACAATTCTGACTTTTATCACACAATTCTGACTTTATATCACACAATTCTGACTTTATATCACACAATTCTGACTTTATATCTCACAATTCTGACTTTATATCAATCAATTCTGACTTTATATCACACAATTCTGACTTTATAACTCACAATTCTGACTTTATATCTCACAATTCTGAATTTATATCTCACAATTCTGACTTTATATCACACAATTCTGAATATATCTCACAATTCTGACTTTATATCTCACAATTCTGACTTTATATCACACAATTCTGACTTTATATCACACAATTCTGACTTTATATCTCACAATTCTGACTTTATATCACACAATTCTGACTTTATATCACTAATTCTGACTTTATATCTCACAATTCTGACTTTATATCTCACAATTCTGACTTTATATCACACAATTCTGACTTTATATCTCACAATTCTGACTTTATATCTCACAATTCTGACTTTATATCACAATTCTGACTTTATATCTCACAATTCTGACTTTATATCTCACAATTCTGACTTTATATCTCACAATTCTGACTTTATATCACACAATTCTGACTTTATATCACACAATTCTGACTTTATATCTCACACAATTCTGACTTTATATCTCACAATTCTGACTTTATATCACAATTCTGACTTTATATCACACAATTCTGACTTTATATCTCACAATTCTGACTTTATATCTCACAATTCTGACTTTATATCTCACAATTCTGACTTTATATCTCACAATTCTGACTTTATATCTCAATTCTGACTTTATATCACACAATTCTGACTTTATATCTCACAATTCTGACTTTATATCTCACAATTCTGACTTTATATCACAATTCTGACTTTATATCACACAATTCTGACTTATATCAATCAATTCTGACTTTATATCTCACAATTCTGACTTTATATCACACAATTCTGACTTTATATCTCACAATTCTGACTTTATATCAATCAATTCTGACTTTATATCACAATTCTGACTTTATATCACACAATTCTGACTTTATATCACACAATTCTGACTTTATATCACAATTCTGACTTTATATCACACAATTCTGACTTTATATCTCACAATTCTGACTTTATATCTCACAATTCTGACTTTTTATCACACAATTCTGACTTTATATCACACAATTTAGACTTTATATCACACAATTCTGACTTTATATCACACAATTCTGACTTTATATCACACAATTCTGACTTTATATCTCACAATTCTGACTTTATATCAATCAATTCTGACTTTATATCTCACAATTCGAATAACTCACAATTCTGACTTTATATCACACAATTCTGACTTTATATCTCACAATTCTGACTTTATATCTCACAATTCTGACTTTATATCTCACAATTCTGACTTTATATCACACATTTCTGACTTTATATCACACATTTCTGACTTTATATCTCACAATTCTGACTTAATATCACACAATTCTGACTTAATATCTCACAATTCTGACTTAATATCTCACAATTCTGACTTTATATCTCACAATTCTGACTTTATATCTCACAATTCTGACTTTATATCTCACAATTCTGACTTTATATCTCACAATTCTGACTTTATATCACACAATTCTGACTTTATATCTCACAATTTTGACTTTATATCACACAATTCTGACTTTATATCTCACAATTCTGACTTTATATCTCACAATTCTGACTTTATATCACACAATTCTGACTTTATATCTCACAATTCTGACTTTATATCTCACAATTCTGACTTTATATCTCACAATTCTGACTTTATATCACACAATTCTGACTTTATATCTCACAATTCTGACTTTATATCACACAATTCTGACTTTATATCTCACAATTCTGACTTTATATCACACAATTCTGACTTTATATCACACAATTCTGACTTTATATCACAATTCTGACTTTATATCACACAATTCTGAATATATCTCACAATTCTGACTTTATATCTCACAATTCTGACTTTATATCACAATTCTGACTTTATATCACACAATTCTGACTTTATATCTCACAATTCTGACTTTATACCTCACAATTCTGACTTTATATCTCACAATTCTGACTTTATATCTCACAATTCTGACTTTATATCACACAATTCTGACTTTATATCACAATTCTGACTTTATATCACACAATTCTGACTTTATATCTCACAATTCTGACTTTATATCACACAATTCTGACTTTATATCTCACAATTCTGACTTTATATCTCACAATTCTGACTTTATATCACACAATTCTGACTTTATATCTCACAATTCCTGACTTTATATCTCACAATTCTGACTTTATATCTCACAATTCTGACTTTATATCTCACAATTCTGACTTTATATCTCACAATTCTGACTTTATATCTGATTCTGACTTTATATCTCACAATTCTGACTTTATATCTCACAATTCTGACTTTATATCTCACAATTCTGACTTTATATCACAATTCTGACTTTATATCTCTGATTCTGACTTTATATCTCACAATTCTGACTTTATATCACACAATTCTGACTTTATATCTCACAATTCTGACTTTATATCACACAATTCTGACTTTATATCACACAATTCTGACTTTATATCACACAATTCTGACTTTATATCTCACAATTCTGACTTTATATCAATCAATTCTGACTTTATATCACACAATTCTGACTTTATAACTCACAATTCTGACTTTATATCTCACAATTCTGACTTTATATCTCACAATTCTGACTTTATATCTCACAATTCTGACTTTATATCACACATTTCTGACTTTATATCACACAATTCTGACTTTATATCTCACAATTCTGACTTTATATCTCACAATTCTGACTTTATATCTCACAATTCTGACTTTATATCTCACAATTCTGACTTTATATCTCACAATTCTGACTTTATATCAATCAATTCTGACTTTATATCACACAATTCTGACTTTATATCAATCAATTCTGACTTTATATCAATCAATTCTGACTTTATATCACACATTTCTGACTTTATATCACACAATTCTGACTTTATATCTCACAATTCTGACTTTATATCTCACAATTCTGACTTTATATCACACAATTCTGACTTTATATCACACAATTCTGACTTTATATCACACAATTCTGACTTTATATCTCACAATTCTGACTTTATATCACACAATTCTGACTTTATATCTCACAATTCTGACTTTATATCTCACAATTCTGACTTTATATCACACAATTCTGACTTTATATCTCACAATTCTGACTTTATATCTCACAATTCTGACTTTATATCTCACAATTCTGACTTTATATCACACAATTCTGACTTTATATCACACAATTCTGACTTTATATCACACAATTCTGACTTTATATCTCACAATTCTGACTTTATATCTCACAATTCTGACTTTATATCTCACAATTCTGACTTTATATCACACAATTCTGACTTTATATCTCACAATTCTGACTTTATATCACACAATTCTGACTTTATATCACACAATTCTGACTTTATATCTCACAATTCTGACTTTTATCACACAATTCTGACTTTATATCACACAATTCTGACTTTATATCACACAATTCTGACTTTATATCTCACAATTCTGACTTTATATCAATCAATTCTGACTTTATATCACACAATTCTGACTTTATAACTCACAATTCTGACTTTATATCTCACAATTCTGAATTTATATCTCACAATTCTGACTTTATATCTCACAATTCTGACTTTATATCACACATTTCTGACTTTATATCACACAATTCTGACTTTATATCTCACAATTCTGACTTTATATCTCACAATTCTGACTTTATATCTCACAATTCTGACTTTATATCTCACAATTCTGACTTTATATCTCACAATTCTGACTTTATATCAATCAATTCTGACTTTATATCACACAATTCTGACTTTATATCAATCAATTCTGACTTTATATCAATCAATTCTGACTTTATATCACACATTTCTGACTTTATATCACACAATTCTGACTTTATATCTCACAATTCTGA